>JAJQQW010000021.1:1692500-1970000 GCA_025583905.1 Ia io
CTGGCACCCAGCTGAGACTGGACCAAGAAGTAGCTGTGCTCCTGGGCCATACGCCTGGCTGGCCCTAGAGTCACAGGACATGGCACTCTGTCTGCAGCTGCTGGGGTGTGTGTTTTTGGGGTGTGTGTGTGTGTGTGTGTGTGTTTTAAATAATTTACATGCTGAAAATTAGCAGAAATATTTTATATGTATTTTTATTGATTTCAGAGAGGAAGGGAGAGGGAGATAGAAACATTAATGATGAGAAAGAATCATTGATTGGCTTCCTCTTGCACGCCCCACACTGGGGATCAAGTCTGCAACCCGGGCATGTGCCCTGAGCAGGAATCAAACCATGACCTCCTGGTTCAGAGGTCGCCGTTTAAGCACTGAGCCACGCTGGCCAGGCTCTACAGCTGCTGTTGTAAAGCTTCAGGGCTCAGGCATAGAGTGGCCTGGAGGGACATTGCAGCCCGCCGAGTAAGAGGAGAGTGGGAGGAAAGAATTCCCCAGTTGTGTACACCAGCAGCACCGGGCTGCCCACAACACCCGGACTTCCTACCGAACAGCTCCGCACTGGGGCCACATGCAGCGAGGTCATGGCATCCACTTCCTCGCAGGTCGTAACTTCCAGGTTTCCTGAAGGTCAGCAGCAGCCTTTCTGAGCCTGGCTTCCACCTTGCAGGATTGCACAATGGCCCAGTTTCCTACGAGAAAACCCTCCCAACCGAAAGGACCCAGAGCAGCCCCTGTTGGCCTGGCCACACCCCTAGTGAGACAGGAGGGCAACCCCAACCGGCCTGACGTTCAGTTCCCACTGCCCTAAGGAACAGGAACCTGATTCAGTTTTGGAAAACCAAGGGTACGATCTTTGCACGGTGGAGTCTACAGATGGAGGGTCCTATCTGCTTCATATCTATGAGGTGGTCGGGGGTCTTGGGATTGTCATCATCCCCCTCCTGATCACAGGTCTGACACAAGGGACTTTCCCGGCCAGGGCTGATCCTATCAGCGAGCCCTGGAGGTGGGGACAGTCCCCATGCAGTGGGGTGCCAAGGGGGGCTCTAAGGGCCTGCACCCTGCAGTGGTCTGCTTGTGCTGCCACCACAACATAGCACAGGCTGGGTGCCTTCCACAGCAGAGACTGGTCTTCTCCCGGCTCTGGAGGATTGGAAGTCCCAGACTGGGGTCTGGCACTGGTTTCTGGTGAGAGCTGTCTCCCTGGCTTGCAGATGGCACCTGCTCTCTGTGTCCTCACATGGCCTTCCCTCGGCACGAGCTCAGGGAGAGAGTGAGCTCGCTGGCATCTCTTCTTGTGAAAGGGCACTCATCCTATGGACCAGGGCCCCACTCTTGGGACCTTCTGTAACCTGAATTACCTCCTTAGAAGCTCCAGTTCCAAAGACAGCCACACCCACGTGGTTAAGGCTTCAACATATGAATTGGGCGGGGGGAATGGACACACACATTCAGTCCATAACACACCTCTCGCCTGATGCTCATGCTGTCACACTAGGATACTCAACGCAGTAGGGCGATGCGTTTGCGTCTGAGGAGATGGGAAGGGAAGGGAAGGGGACGTGGCTTAATCTTAGCCCAAGTCCAACAGTCATACTGCTTTCCACGCCTTGACATTGAACCTGCAGAGGCCACACACCAGCGACCTGCACAGGCTTCTTCTAGGCCTGCATCATGTGTTAGGAATCTCAATTTGTCATGGATATTTAAAGAGGGGAAGACGTCCCATAAACACCCGGGTTTCTGGCTTCTCTTGAAAAATTAGGAGGTCTCCTCTCACTGGGGCTGTATGTCAGCATAGCCACCCTCAGCACCACCCCCGCGACTCCCTTTGGGCGTCTGACTTTCTCCCTCGCTCACTCTGGTCCCTGCCATTGGCCCTGAACTCTCTGGCCCCTTCCGGGAACACATTTGCCCAGTGGGCCCAAGGAAGACGGGCCGCCACGGAGCAGCCCAGCCCACGGGAGCCTCTAGGCAGAGGCGACAGCACAGCACGGGTCCTCTTTGATTCCAGGGCTGCCCATCCAACGTCCAGCTGCTCCTCTCCCCCGTGACGAGATTGCATAATTCACATGAAAGCGGATTAATATACAGTCAGGAAATTCAGACACTCGATATGACTTCTAAGGGCCTCTGTATTTGTGTATAGGAAAGGGATCATCCCAAAATATTCACTTCTCCTCCCCTCTGGGGTTTGAAGATCATCCCCCAAGACCCTGTCCCACCAACGGTTTGGACAATAACCAGAGAATCCTGTGGGCTGAGAGTGGTGGCTTCCTGGGTACCCCATGCTGGCTGCAGGCACCCCAAGGCTTCCGCGGGAAGGGCCCGATCTGGGCGTTTATTTATTATTAAAAACTCAATCTCTAGCTTGGAATCCTTTGCTGTTTTTTGGCTCTCCCCTAAAGCCTCTCCCGTCACCCAGTTCCTCTGATCATGTGTGTCAGAAAGCTTCCTCTCTCAGCCCAGGAGGCCACGGGCCTGTTACCCCACCGTGTGTCCGGCTCAGCCCTGCCAAAGGCAGCCGAGGAGGTGGTAGAGGAGTGTGTGTCCGCCCGCGTGGCCCCCCTGCTTCCTGGCCGCGTGACCTTGGGCGAAACACGTTACCTCTCCGGGCTTCCGAGTGTTCGTCCAGTGGGCAGAGCAGACGGCGCAGAACGTAACGCTCAGAGGCTCGTGAGGTCTGGGGAGCGAGGGCACAGCCAGCCTCCGAGAACCCGGGTGCCCTAGGGCTGAGGTCTCGTGTTGACAGAAGTGGGGGAGCAGGGTGGTGGACCTGAGCTCATTTGGGGGGCCTGTAGAACCCACAGTTGGACATGCCCCGCCGGCCGTTGGCCTCCAGGGGCCTCTGAGCAAGTGATTTCACCTCTGTTTCCCGAGGAACCCAAGAAGCAGGGCTGCCTCCCTCTCTTGGGTGATATGTGGGTGACCCTGGAAGATAGCTGGGCCAGCCCCTTTCCTGGGGAGCTGGAGCCACACCTCAGGGAGACCTCAGTGCCTAGGCCCCGAGGAGAAGGCATGTGCGTAGCACGCATTCCTGCCTCAGACCAACCATGTGTGCGCACAGGCACTTCTGTGGCACCCGAGCCACGGACAGGCTAGGGTTGGCTTATGACGGCGGGGAGAGCGAGCTCGCCAACCCACGGGGCTGGTGTGCGGATCGGATCCTGGACGTAGGAAGTCTGGCAGGCGGGGGAAGCTAGGCACTGCCGCCCGGGGACCGCCGGCTTCTACTAGTAAGAGCGGCTCCTCCAGGCAGCACAGAGCGCATCGCCCTAAGGGGCCCGCTGCCAGGGTGAGGAGAGCCCCAGGTGAGAAGGCACATACACCCCAGGGCTGGGCACCGGGCGGGCGGCTTCTCCCAGGGGATGGGGTTCTGGGGCTCCACACACTTCAGCTGGGGCTTCAACAACAGGCTTCGGGGTGCAGGGGGCGGTCTACAGACTCAGCCTGTAGGAATTTATGTCCAAATGCCTTCCCTTTCTCATTGCTTATCGATTGAAACAGCCCTTATTCAGCTAAAAGTCTCCAATGACAGGATTTTTTTTGGGGGGGTGGGTGGGAGGGGGTGAGGGTAGGGTAAGAAGGCTTCTTTTCTTTCCTTTTTCTTTTTTTTTCCAAAATGGAGCCACTTTCCGTTGAGTAATTGAGATCCATGAAGCTTCCTCTCCCTCCACTGCGGCCCCGCCGCTCTCCTAGGACGAAGCCCCAGAGATGCCAGTGGGGCGGCAGCTCCCCACCCGGGCCTGACTCAGGGCTATTTGATATTCCCGCACAGCGGGACCCACACACCGCGCTGGGACAGTGTTTGTTTGGAGAGCACGTTTCCGCCCCCTTCCTGCAGGCCGGGGACTCGATGACACGCACGTCTTTTCTGCAGATCTGGAGTTTTCGAGGGCTGGAGGGAAGAAGCTGGAAACCACACAGACCCAGTACAGTTTCTCTATCCACCATATGGGCGTGCCGCTCCGTGGCCTGGCCACCTCCAAGGGTGGTGAAGAAATAGTGGGGGATCCCTAGCCAGTTTGGCTCAGAGGATAGAGCATCGGCCTGAGGACCAAAGGGTCCCGGGTTTGATTCTAGTCAAGGGCACGTACCTTGGTTGCAGGTTCCTCCCGGGCCCGGGCCCTGGTAGGATGTGTGCAGGAGGCAACCAATCCATGTGTTTCTCTCACATCGATGTTTCTCTGTCTTTCCCTCTGTCTAAAAAAAATCAATGGAAAAATATCCTCAGGTGAGGAAGGAAGGAAGGAAGGAAGAAAGAGAGGAAGAAAGAAAGAGAGAGAAAGAGTGGGAAATGTCTTTGTCAGTTAGGAATGCCCCCAGCTTCAAGGATTGGAAAAACCTGCTACTCTGATCTAAATGAATGAAGGTTCCTGATTCTCCCATAACAAGATATCTCGGGCAGCTGGTTTGAGGTGTTGGCTTGGCAGCTCGATGATTAACCAAGATCTAAGGTCTGTTTCATTGTCAAGTTCCACCGTCCGTAGCATGTTGACCTCACGTGTTTGCTTCCTGGTTCCCAAATAGCTGGTGATTGGCCAGACTTCACACCTGCATCCAAGGCAGGAGGAAGGAGGTCGAGGCAGAGGCTTTCCCTTGGCATCTGGGGAGGGACGCCGACCCCGGAGGGCTGCTGCCTCGTTACATTCATTGGCTGCAGCTGGAACAGCAGGACGGAAGGGCGTGCATGTTGGCTGTTGGTCAGGCAGTGCATCGTGTCTGCCACAGACCCACAGACTAAAGGAAAGAGGAGCCGGGATCTGACTCTGTTTCTGCCCTGCAGGGGCACTGTGTGTCTCAGTGTCTGTCCTGGTCTCCTGCGGGCCTCAGTTTACCTTCGGTCCCAGGAAGGAGTTGAGCTCGGTGATCTCAAGGACACGTCCTGTGTCGGTGGTTCTGTGGCTGTGGCTGGCAGGTGGTGACTGAGCTGCGACATTCTCAGCAGGGGAGGCCCTCCTTACTCCGAGGAGAGGGTAGAATCACACCTCCTGCTTGTGACCTTGACTGTGTTTTCAACGGCAGATTCAGCTGCCCTGGGGTCCTGCCTCCAGGATCTAATGGATTTCATCTCAAAGAGTTGAGCCTGAGAGTGTGCAGGCGCCGCCTAGGACAGAGGAGGCACGTGTGTTTGGGTCTCGGGAGTGCTGGAGTCTGGTCCTGGGGATGTGTCGGGCGTGCTGGGCGACCTGGGACCAGGCTCTGGCTCGCTCTGCGCCCCAGTGTCCCATTTGTTCAGGGAGGGAGGGAGCTGACAAGGGGATCCGTGCTGGGCTTTATAACTCTTTACTGCATCTGAGGGGCCAAGGAGGATGGAAGGGGAAGCTGCGGTCATGATTCCTGGGTCTGTAGGAAGTCCTGGAGGTGGGGAGGCGTGGTGAGGACTCCGAGAGAGAGAGAGAGAGAGAGAGAGAGAGAGAGAGAGAGAGAGAGAGAGAGAGAGAGAGAGAGAGAGAAGGGATCCGGAGCTGCCTTTGGACTAATGTTCTAGTTTTAACCCAGACGAGACACTAATGGCTCCCAGGCCCTCAGTGGAGGGGCAGGTCCTATTCGACAGAAGGGGAAGCTGACTAAGTGGCTTGGCCAAAAGCCCCCGCCCAGACCCGGGCTCCGTATGCCCAGCCTGGGGCCTCCTGTGTTAGGACTATTAGAAAGTCCTGGGTGCCAGGCCAAGAACGCCATCTCCTCAGCCCGGGACTTGGCACCTTCGCTTCCTCCCTTCTGCTAGAGTCTCATGTGAGCGCAGCCCGACCTCTAAGACGGTCTAAATGAGACTTGCATCCTGACGGCCAGAGAGCCTCCGACGAATAGCAATCAGCATCGGAGACTTTTTTTTTTTTTTTTTTTTTTTGAAAGTTGCTAATGTTAATTTTGCAGAAAGAAAATCTAATTGAATTCCTCCTGGCTTTCCCCATTAACTTAATGTTATGGACTTTTAACGGATGTTTTAATTAGACGCTCCTAGTAATGGGAATATGGCTCAATTTTCAAACGAGGGGCCTAAGCTGCCAATATTCCCATTTGGACTTTTAATTGAGGTAAGAAAACATTAACCGATTTACACCGGGTTATTGCCTGGGCTCTGTGAGCGTGGTGAGGTCACCATGGATCAGGCTTGCAAAGGCCTGGGAGGGTGGGGTCCAGGGAGGATCGGAGTTGGGGCTGGAATATTGGGGAAAGGTAAGTCAAGGACCCGGGCGTTTGGAGAAGGGGCTCCTGTACCTGCTGCCTCTCCGTGTGAAGATGCGGAAGTGGAGGCTGGTCCCAAGTACTTATGGCATCTCTCTCGGACTTTTCTGGGTTCATGGAGTAGCCAGTTGGCAAGAATACTCAGGTCACTTTTGAGGTGTGACAAAACATCCCCAAGCCACCGTTTATCCTTTCACCATTCCGCACGACAATTTGGGCTGAGCTTCGCTGGGCGTTTCTTCTGGTCTCGGCTGGATTTGGCTCATCTTGGCCAGGCTTGTTCCCGCATCTGTGGGCCACGAATGGGCTAGCTGGGGCTGGCTGGGCGATGCTGCTCTCTGTGGGATAAATGGGGTGTCATGCCATCTGGGCCCCCATCTCCAGAAGGCTAGCCCAGGTTACAGGGTTTTAGGAGCAAGAGGGCAAGCCCTTGTGCTCCAACACTTTTCAAATCTCTGCCTACATCCCAGTTGCCACTCTCCCATTGGCCAAAACAAATCATGTGGACAGGGCATTCTAGAGCTTTGAGGTTACAAGAAGGCTCCAGCCCAGGCTGGACCCGGGGACCTCCAGGTTCCAGTCTTCTGTTGCAGCCTATGGGTTCCCGGTCCCATGTCACAGGCCTCTGTGAAGGGGGCTGGGGGACGTGTGTCACTGAGGAGAGGGTTACAAGGCCAGAGTGGGAACGAGGCAAATGTCCTGGGAGTGCCTGAGCCGAACCCGGGGCATCCGGAGACGCCAGGCGGGCGGCCTTGGTTTGTGTTGGACGCCTCACAGCCCGCCCGTGGTAACCGAACCGGCTTTTGTTTGTTTGTCTAAATAGGAAGACAGAGGCCAGGGCTGCCTGGGACGGCTCCACAAACAGCCCCGCGGCAAGAGGAGGCAGCTGGGCCAAGTGGGCAGCCAGGAGGCCTCGGGGATTGAGGATGGGGCGCCTGGAGGCCAGGCTAACCGAGCCTGCGCAGGGATTGGGATGGCGGCGGGCAGGCCTGGGGCGGCGGTGGGTGATCACCTCGAGTTCCCCTTGTAGAAGCAGCAGGAAAGGAAGGGAGAGGCCGGGCAGGCTGGGGGAGGGCCTAGAGTGGGCCTCCCTCCCTCCACCCTGGCTCTGCCCTGCAGCCTCTGACTTCATCCAAGGGGATGTCGCCCTGGGTCCGATACCCTGTGTGCTGCCACTGCCCTGCCCATCACAGCAACTCAGTGTCCGACAGTCCACTGATCTCTCCCTTCTGGTGCGGAGAGGGCAGAGGTCAGTGGATTAGGGCCTCCCCTGGCCAGCAGAGGGAGTGGCGGGAGTCTCCTAGGATCCCCAAGGCCGAGCTTCCTCTCCATCTCAGGGTGGCCAGGCTGCAGTGGGGAGTAGGGATGTGGGGTGCCTCCTGGATTTAGTATTAGAGGTATCTTTTTTATGGAAAAATGGAGATACAAACATAGATGATATAGATTAGGTGTAATTATAGGTACAGAGTTGAATGATTGGAAAGAACCATTGTTATAGATAAAAAATGGTCTAATACTGTCAGTTTTGTGCAATTCAACCCAGTAATTGTAGCCCTTAAGGCTGTACGTGCTATGATGACATCAATACAGATGTAATACAGATGTGCCCTCACACGGCGGTTTCCTCAGTGAACACACTCCGGGTGCCTCTACCTCTTCGTATATTTATGGTCCTATCGGATGGGGACCCCACCTTTATGACCTCATTTATCCTTAATTACCTCTTTAAAGGCCCCTTCTCCAAATGTAGTCACATTGGGGGGTTAGAGCTTCAACATATGGATTTCGGGGGCACACGACTTAGTCCATAACATCAGGGACCTGCCATGTTCCATCTCTAAGCCTGTTTTCCCCGTGCGGCTTTATCCTTCGGCGGACCAATGGCCAGCAACACTAGGCTGACCCCGTCTCCTGACTCAGCCTCCCGGTTTCCTTTGGCGAATCACCGTTTCTCAGAGGGGTAGCTTGGGCAGGATGACAAATGCAGGTGCATACCATGCTAGGTGGAAGCCACCAGGACAAGAGCAGTGGAGGGCCAGGTGGGACCTAGTCGTGGCCCATCAGGTGCTCTCAATGGGACTTTGTTCCTGCAACCAGCGATGCCAGGATGAAGACCTGGGAGGGCTTTCCTCACCCTGGTGGTGGCTTGCTTTGTGGCCAGACCATTCCTACAGTGACTCCAGGGCTGTGGCGGCTGCTTCCGAGGCTTTCAGAGCAGCCCCATCATACCCCACGCTGGTGATTCCTTGACATTCTGTTGATAAAATTCCTAATGATGTTCTCTCGGTGTCACTTACAGCCAAAGACCCAAATCGGTCAGGGCTCTCCGGGCTCTTTCAGTTCTAAGTTGTCAGAGAAGAGCTGGGACAGAGACTGCTCCTGAAAACTCAGACCCTCCTGGTTGCACCTCTAGATGGCATTTCCCAGCCTCCCTTGCAGCTAGACAAGACCATGTGACTAAGTTCTGGCCAATGGAATGTGCGTATTGTGGGATGTGCACCCACAGAGCTTCCGTGCAATTCTCTCTGAAGAGAATGCTGAGGTCCCCAGGGCTATCAGGGCCACGAGACAATGAACATTTGCCTTAAGCACAGGGTCATCCTCACCCCCGCTCCCTGGCACCATTTTGGACTCCACACTAATGAGATACAGCCTCTGGTGTTGTAGGCCCTAGACATACAGACAGTAATTATCCGGGTAAAGGTCCTAGGCCTTCAGGTTGACAAAGAAGACACCCATCAAAGCCAAGAAGGGGCCACCTGCTGCTGCTTCCCTTGTCAGCCAGAGGGGTGAGCTCCCCCGGACCAGAGGTCGAGCCATGTCTCCTGTAGCACAGAAGAGGCCGGATAAAAGAGAAAGCACAGCTTGAGATGGGCCACAGTGGGCCTGCGCCTTCATTTCCTCCTTCAAGTACAACCTCCAATTCCACGAAGAATGAATTTTCATCAGGAACCCAGGGGTTTTGAAGTGACTTTCCGACATTCTGGAGCCTTCCCTTCAGAGTTGGCTGGGCTGGGCCCCTTTTCCCAGGGCACCCTGGGAAGATCCTTCCCTGAGTAGAGGAGCAGATGTTGATTTGCATATATGCATGTTTCTGGCCTCTGATGAGATTAGGAGGTGCATTTTTAATCAAAGCTTCCAGCGAGGCTGAGGCCTAGGAGGCAGACGGGTGGTGGGGTGGGGGCGGGGAGGAAATGTCACAGCGAAGAAGGTGTGGGCCCAGGAGAAAGAGACTCTCAAAGTTTATGAAGGGGATGCGGGGCTGGTTGGGCTCTGTGTCTGGCAACCAGGGCTATGGAATGGGGGTGAACTTGGAAGTGAGGAGAGCTACGCAGCCCCTGCACGGCCTGTCTACAAAGACGTGGGCAAGCCCTGGCTTCCCCCTGAGGTTCAGTTGCCCCCAATGAAATGGATGGTTGGGGAGATGTGGTTGGACCCACTGCCCTTCCCAGGTTCTCATGAGATGAAAAAACAACAGCACATCCTGGCCTCAGGCTTCGATAGCTCTTCTGCACCAACGTCACTCTTTCCCCTCTACCTTAGAGCATCCCAGTCTTGGCACTTGGGGGCCAGGTAGTTCTTTGTTGGGGGGAAGGGTGCCCTGTGCATTGTAGGATGGCTAGCAGTATCTCTAGAGGGTGGGTGCCAGTATCACCCACCTCCAAAAATTATGATGATTAAAAGTGTCCCCAAACGTTGTCCATGTGCCTGGGAGGTGGGGGAGCCTTTCCAGTTGAGTGCCACCAGTTCAACCTGTTTTATTTTTTCTGTACAGGACTCGGCACTCCCCGAAATATATTTTTATATGTTTTTCTGATCATTTGTTGATCATCCATTTCCCCCATGGGAATGTGAGGTCAGCTCAGGCAGGGACCCCGTCTTGCCTTGCTCACCAGGGTGCCCTGGGCCCAGAGAAGCACCTGACATGTCAAGGAGCACAAAGAATGTCTGTTGAATAAATAAGCGAGGGAGAGAGAGAAGCAGGTTTATCAAGCGTGTGTCCTATGATCCCTTTAATGTCTGCATGCACACGTATGCAACGACGCGGAGGAAGGTGGTTTTGGGACAGCTTATGCAAAAAGCCTTTTAGAGGGGAGCCCGTCTCCACCTGGGCAAGACCGTCTGCACAGGTTCGCTTTGAGCAGGGCCTGCCTCGCAAGGCCAGTTCCCCCTCGGGCTCCTGAATGGGGCTGAAATTGCTCTGCATAAGACAAAGATCCAGAACCCTCGGCTGCTGCCCACCACATTCACAATGAGAGCCAGTGTGTGTACAGTGGGGTGTGGGGACCCTGCAGGACCCACATCCCAGGTCTCTTTGACCCTTGTCTCCTTCATTCTCCCCCTTATAAATGCATCCTCTGCCACACTGGCTTCCTTGATAGTCCTGGAACCGTCCACGCGCCTGCGGCCCCAGGGCCTTTGCACTTGCTGTTGCCTCCCCCTGGAACACTCTTAGCTTCTTACGTGGGTTATTTTCATGGCGTGCATCCTCCCTCCCCAACTGCTTAGGTGTCTACTCAGAAGTCGCTTTTCCAGGGAGGCCTTTTAGACCCATCATTTATTTAGTGTTTGCATTGTCTGTCTTTCTCCTGGGAGGGTCAGCTCCTCACGGACAGGGGCTCTGATAGGTTCATTCTTAGCTGCGTCCCCAGCACCCAGATTACTGCTTGGCATGTTCTTGGTGGTGTGCGGGTGTGAATGGGTGCGTGTGTGTGTCTTATTGAATACTGTAATGCCAGAGTGGAAGAAAGTGGCTGGCACGTAGTGGGTATTTAGGCTGGTTCCCCAAGGCAGATCCAGAGACAAAGACTCGGGTGACGGTGATGTGTTAGGAAGCATTTGTGAGGACAAACATTGGTAGTGGGGAAGAAAGGTGGGGAAGGGCAGGAGGGGAGAGGGTGCAGATCAAGCAAAGGCCTACAGAGGGTGCATGAGCGAAAGACTGCATGGGCCACAGGTCTGAGCTGTCCTGCTCGGGGCAGAGGAGGCGAAGCATTTACACCCACACCCGTCAAGGTGCTCTAGAGTCTAGGAGGATGCACCTGCTCGGCTCCGCTCTGTGCATGCAGGCCACGCGTGCTCCAGCAACTGCAGGGCAGCTGCTGACAAGACCAGGTGCTGGCCATCAAGAGGCAGCACAGCCAGAACTGAGCCCAGTGTTCAGTGAGGTGGGAAAGGGTGGGGCAGGGGGGGACCATCGGGGGTCGGGGGTCGCAGGTGGTACTCTCACAGTGTGGGCGACAGGAGGATGCTCCATGTTTCTTGAATAAACACACTAGCCCAGCCCAGTTGCAACTGGAACATTCTTGTAGCTAAAGAAATGACTTCATTTCATGTGCCCACACCACCATCCCCTGCTGGTCATGATTCCCACTGAAGTGAGGAGGCCAGCACCTGCCCGCAGAGTCTGGCATGGGCTAAATGATGGGCATGCACCGTGCACCTCATCCCTGTGCTCCCCGAGGCTCGGGCAGAGCTGCTCCAGCTCAGGGCTCCTTCATCCGCTTTGCATCCGGAGGTTGAGCCCACGGGGATCCCGTCCCCGAAGCAGACCTCGTTTTCATCTGCTTCCTCTGCTGCAACTCCAGTGATTTCTGATTCGTCCTCTTGCACATCCACGCCCTTGCAGATACTGTGCCCTGCTTGCCACTCCTGACCTTGAAATACTTAGCCCTTCCTCCCTCCCCTCCCCTCCCCTCCCCTCCCCTCCCCTCCCCTCCCTCCCTCCCTCCCTCCCTCCCTCCCTTCCTTCCTTCCTTCCTTCCTTCCTTCCTTCCTTCCTTCCTTCCTTCCTTCCTTCCTTCCTCCCTTCCTCCCTTCCTCCCTTCCTCCCTTCCTCCCTTCCTCCCTTCCTCCTTTCCTTTCTTCCTTCCTTCAGTTCAAATTTTGCTTCTGAAGTGAGTGAAGCCTCCTTACCCCAGCGTTAATCTCCCCTTTTGTGGCCCTCCATCCCTCTGTCTGTCTGGCCTCCCAGGGCCTGCTAGGTGCCGGGCTTCTAGAACACGTGAGGCCCATGCTTGATAGGCAAACTCATCAACCAACCACCCCAAAAGGCAAGAGGAACAAGGATGCTACTGAAACCTAACGGGGCTTCTTTGAGGCCTCTTCTCCCATCCCGCGTGAGCCTGGGATTGAGCATTCAAAGACTGCGCTGGCCTTTGAGGATGCCATCCGGGCCCCTCCCTTCCAGGGACTCCCCTTTCACCTCCCCCTTCCCCAATTCCCCTGCCTTCGGGAGGTCAGGCCTGGCTCCTTCCCCTGCTCCTCCAGTCCCTAAGGCCTCCGTGCCTTCTCTCCACTTCATTTCCTGCCCCAGAAACTTCTGGAGCCCAGTCAGATGCCAGTGCCCCGAGAGTTAACCACCGGCAACCTCAGCTCCAACTGTTCATTGTCAAATGGATTTCTCGGGCCAGCCAGAGCGCCGGGAGCCGGGAGCCAGGCCGAGCTGGGTCGCGGGGAGGTTTATTTTTCTGCTGACGAGCATCTCCCAGTTGAGCATCTTTCCCAGGACAAATCTCCAGCCCCGTTCTCCCTGGCGCTCTCTCCCCAATACAAACAGCTTTATCTCTAAAGAGCAAATAACACCCAGCGCTCATCACAGATGCCAAGAACTGTTTCTGTTTTGATTTTTGAAAATAAAAATTCAACTGTGTTCAATAAAATTCAGAAGCCGCTTCCCTCTGTGGAAATTAAAGGCATCCAAGACGCCGGAGAAGCCACCGACCTTCCTAATTAAAGCCGCCGCAGCGGCGGGGATCTGCTTCCTACCGCCAGCCGCTCTGGCTGCGCGGAGAACAAAGCCGGCCCGCATCAATATTTCATTCTCTCTTTTCTTCCACGATAACAATGCTGTGTGTTCTGAGCGCGCCCCCAAAAAGACATGCAGAGCTATGTTAATGAGGTTTAAATAATTGACGCCCCAGAGCTCCCTGTGTTTCCGGAAGTGTACAGGGTGGGTTGTTGGCTGGGCTCATAATTACATCTGCTCCTGGTCACAGCCTGTCTGTCTGTCTGTCCAGTCAGAGAAAGACGAGTCCCAGCTCTCAGAAATTGCTTTCATCCTGAGGTTTTAGGTGTGTGTTTTTTTGTTTGTTTGTTTTTTGGCTCTGTTTTGCTTTGAGTTGTAGACTGGAGTCTGATAAGATGTGTTAAATTGGAGCCTACTCAGAGGTGAGGTCTGCATCTTTCCCTGCCACCCCGGGATTCTGACCTGGTTCTGAGCAGCTCTCTGGATGTCTGACCTGCAGGAGAGGCATAGAAAATAGTCTTTCAATGGAAGGGAGAAAGGAAAGAACGAAGGGAGGAAGAAAGGAAGGAAGGAGACAGGGAGGGAGGAGTGGCGGGAGGGAGGGAGGGAGGGAGGGAGGAAGGGAGGGAGGGAGGGAAGGAGGGAGGGAGGATAGATAAGTGTGTGGGTGGATAGCTGGATGGATGGGTGGATGGATGAGTTTCTGTTGGACGCATGGTGATTTATCTCCTCCTATGTGGGATAGGAAAACAGGGAAGACATCCATCCTTAGGTCCTTAGGTGCAGATGGTACCTTAGTGCCTCGTTCTATTCACAACAGAGGAGCTGGGGTGGGGGGCGGTTAAGAGCATGGACTCTGGGCCGGACTCCCAAGGTCTGAGTCCAGCTCTGCCACTGACCAGCTCTATAGTCTTGGACAAGGCAGTCGGCCTCTGCGCTCCTCACTTTTCTCATCTGCAAAGTGAGGCTGAGAGTACCCACCGGTGGGGTCCCGGTGAGGGTTAGAGGTACTTACATCACCTGTAAGCCACTCTCACCGGTCTTGTTCACTGTACAGGATTGAATTGCAGGCAGAACCGCTAAGAGGGTAGGGAAGGGACCTCTGAGGGAACTTCCAGGGACTCCAATGCATAGAGGCATAAAGGCACGTGGCAGGCGCTCATAACCTTTTATTGAATACATGAATGAATGAATGAATGAATGAATGAATGAAATGGCTGCATAGCTTGTACTTTCCTACTTGGCAGGGAAAGGTGGAATAGAGTTACCGGTAAGCTGGAAGGTGACCCCTGACCCACCTTCTAATCAACTCCTTCGAAGACACCTTCGGTTGCCACTTCCGGCACAGACCAGACATGCGGCGAGCACAATCAATGTCTCTCCTCAGGGGACGTTTGATGTGAAGAGCTGGGCGGATGTCGCTTGAGTGTAGGCTCCTGGGGCACAGATTCCTCAGGGTTCCCAAGGCCACCCCGACGTGAGAAGGCACCTCCCCTTTGCAAGGAGCCAGCCAGTTGTCTCTTCACGCCCCCACGCTGGCATACACTGTGTCTGGCTAGAGCCCGTGAGGCTCCCGGGGCACCTGACTTTGGGCAGGAATCAGGGGCAGACACGGAGTGCAGTGAGCTACAAAGAGTTACCCTCTGGGAGGCCCATGGCATCCTTTATTTATCTGCATTAAAATATTTATCGGGATGTGACACATCTATAATAGATATGTCTGCCACTCGGGCAGGCCTGCTGGGGAAGCAATCTGGGTGGCCTCTCTCTCAGGCATCATTATATTCACTCGGTGAGTAACGAACTGAAAATAGTTCCTGGGGACTCACTGCAGACCAGGTACTGTGCTACGGAATCGGACTGGGTCCCTGCCTTTGGTCGCAGAGCAAGACGAGGAGGTGCGGGGGTGCAACTAGGATTTATTGACTACCTACAGGGTGCTAGGCATCTTATACATATTACCTCACTTCATTCTCACAGCAGCCCCATACATTGGTGGTATAATCATGTCTCTCATACAGATGGAGGAAGTAGGGCTCAGAGAGGTTAAGTAACTTGCCAAAGGTCACACAGTCTCTTAATCTAAAGTCAAGGTCTTTCCATGCCATGCTTCCAGAGACCAGAATGGAGAGTTCTTTACAAATCTCAACAATGGAAGAAAGTCTGGGTGTGTAAGGATAGGCAGCAGACTTGGGGTGGAGCACAGGGAGGAGATGGGGGTGCACTAACCCCAAGAGAGAGGCTGATGATGGGAAGATCATGGTGGTCCTCATTTGCTGATCCCTCACTTGTGCCAGCCCCTGTTCAAAGCACTGTAGGGCATTCCACTCTCCAGCAACCCTCTAGCGTAGCTATTATAACCTTCATTTTATGGGGGTGAAAATGGGGGCTCAAGGTGGGAAAGCAACTTGCCCAAGCTCACCAAGTACAAAGTGGCTGTGCTGGGATTCGAACCCAGGCTCCAGTTCTCATGGGCATCTCAGTAACAGCCACAGGTTCGCACTCTGACCGGACAGCTGTTCGGGGGCCTTCTCTGCCTTGGCTCATCAGTCGTCATGAGCACCCCTGTGAGTCATGCACTACTAGTAGCCTCATCTCATAGAGGGGGGACTACACCACAGAGAAGTCCAGTCCATCGCACGTCTGGGGGAGGTCTGAGCTGGGATTTAAGTCCAGATCGTTTGAGGCCTAGAGCCAATCCGCCTAATCCTTGTGACTTACCGCCTCTCGGCTAAGTGCCCGGTCATGGGCCTGTAGACAGGCAAGCGGCCTAGAGAGGGGAGAGGGCTTTCCCCTAGGCCCGTGGTCGTCAAACCACGGCTCGTGAGCCACATGCGGCTCTTTGGCCCCTTGAGTGTGGCTCTTCCACAAAATACCACAGCCTGGGCGAGTCTATTTTGAAGAAGTGGCGTTAGAAGAAGTTTAAGTTTAAAAAATTTGGCTCTCAAGAGAGATTTCAATCATTGTACTGTTGATATTTGGCTCTGTTGACTAATGAGTTTGCCAACCACTGCCCTAGGCTAAGGCCACAGCTGCTGCCTGAGATCCCTGCCTTGTTCTAATGGCCTCCTGGGATCCTGCTGACTTTGTTCTGCCTGTTGTCTGGGATCCCATCAGTTCTGCCTTGCCCTTGACTTTCCTTGGTCAGCCTCTACTGCAGGACTCTGCAGGGTCCCAGAGAGATCCTTCCAGACTCCTGCTCCCCATGCAACACCGAACCTCTGGCCCTTAGCACTGCTTCCCTGTCCAGAGGCTGGTGGACAGTGATCTGGAGAGAACGTGTCACTCAGAGGCAAACAAACATAGTCACAGCTGCAAAAGGCCTAGAGGAGCCTCTCTGGGAAGTGGTCTGCTTCAGAAGGGAAAGTGTCCTATATAATAAAAGGCTAATATGCAAATCAATTGAACGGTGGAACAACCGGTTGCTATGATGCACACTGACCACCAGGGGGCAGATGCTCAATGCAGGAGCTGCCCCCTGGTGGTCAGTGCACTCCCTCAGGGGGAGTGCCGCTCAGCCAGAAGCCAGACTCACAGCTGCCAAGCCCAGTAGTGGTGGCAGTGCTAAGGACCCTCGGGGAATGTCTGCCTGCCAGCTTAGGCTCGCACCCCCACAGGGCATGAATGTCATGCAACAGGCCTCTAGTGTGTGTATATTAGTTAAGAAAAAGTATCAAAGTAATAAATGCATGTGGAGATGATTTTATAAAGTTTAATGAAAAATAAGAATCTTCTGCTTTGACCTCCCCGACCTTCCCTAAAATTCTCCCAACTCATCCACTTTCAACTCTTAGGACTCTCTCTTCTACCACTTATCACACTTCCATGTCAGACTCGGCTGTTTTATTTGATAGCATTAGTGGCGTGTAATTGACATACCACAAATTGTGCATTCTTAAAGTATAATATTTAATCAATGTTGGCATGTGTGTTTACCATATACCCAGGAAACCATCACCCCGTCAAGTTAATGAGCATGTTCATTGCTCCCCAAATTTCTTCCTGCTTCTTTGCAATCCCTTCCTCTTGTGTCCCCTCTACTCCCCATTTCCATCAATCCAAGCAACCCGTGATCTTTCTGTCTCTGCCGATTTGTTTGCATTTTCTAAAATTTTATACAAATATGATCATACCACATGCACTCTTTTTTTTTGTTTGGCTTCTTTCATTTAGCATAATTATTCTGGGGTCTGTCCACATCGTTGCTTTACAAGCAATTCGCAAGTTTTACTGCTGTAAAGTAAACCACTGAGGCCATACAACCATGTGTTCATGAGCTTGATGGACATTTAGACTGGCCCCCGTTTTCAGCTTATTACAAAAAAGCTGCTATGAGCATTCATACACAAGTCTTTGCATAGACATAGGCTTTCTTTCTCTTGGGTAAATAGTCAGGAGTGGACTCATGCCATCATCTGACATGGGGATGGAGCACTTTTTAAGGAAACCTCCAGGTGGTTTTATCAAGTTGTTCCCCACTCTCACTCATATGCTCCGTCTTTTTACTTGTAGCCGTTCTGACGGGTGCATAGTGGTATCTCATAGTGGATTTAATTTGCATTTACCTAATGCCTGATGCTGTTTAGCATGTTTACATGTGCATTTTTGCCATTGTATGTTTTCTTTGGAGAAGTACCTGTTTAAATCTGTGGCTCTTTTTTAAATTGGGCCATTCACTTATTATTAAGTTTTGAGAGTTCTTTATATATTCTGGATACAAGCCCTTTATCAGAGATGTGATTTGCAAATATTTTCTCACAGCCTGTGGCTTGTCTTTTTATTCTCTAAACAGTGCCTTTCAAAGAGCAGAAGTTCTTAATTTTGATAATGCTCAGTTTGATCAATTTTTATCTTTTATGGAGCATTTTCTTTTATGTGTTTTTTTTTTTTTTTAAAGAAATCTATGACCTAACCCAAGGTCATAAATGTTCTTTGGTGTTTTTTTTCTAGAATTCTGTAGTTTTGGGTTTTATATTTTAGGTCTATGGTCCATTATTGAGATATATGATTAATTTTTATACATGGGGAGAAGTACAGATTGAGGCTTATTTATTTGCCTATGGATATCCAATCATCCTCCATCACTTATGAAAAGTTTCTTCATTAAATTCTCTTTGCATCTTTGTTGAACATTGATTGTCCATATATGTGTGGGTCTATTTATACACTCTGATCTGTTCTGTTAATCTACTTGTCTCTCTGAACACCAATACTACATGGTATTGATTACTGTATTGATGACTTGATGTCAGATAATGTTAGTCCTTCAACTTTGATCTTCATTTTCAAGTGTTTTGGCTATTCCAGGTCCTTCGCATTTCTATATGAATTTTAAAATGAGCTTGTCAATTTCCATGAAATTTGTTTTATGATTAAAATTGTATTGGACTTAGAGACCAACTTGGGGATAATTGAGATCATAGCAATATTAAACCATCACCCCATCAATGTAGAAGTTGCCAACCAGTGGTCTGTGGACCACTGGTGGTCCGTGAGGTCCAAAAAGTTGGCAACCGCTATTCTAATGCATAAACCTGATATATCTCTTCATTGATTTAGGTCTTATTTAATACTTTTCATTAATGTTTTGTAGCTCTCAGTGCACAGATCTTGTACATCTTTGGTCAGATTTATCCTCAAAGTATTTTATATTTTCTAGTGCATGGCATATTTTATTCCCATTTTCAATTACTCAGTGATAGCATGTAGAAATACAGTTGATTTTGGTATATTCATCTTGAATTCTGCAACCCCGTTACATTTACTTATTAATTCTGGTAGCTTTTTTGCAGATGCCATTGGATTTTCTACTTAAATTATCAAGTCATCTGTGAATAAGGGCATTTTTATTTGCTACTTTCCAATATGAAAGTTTCTTGATTGTTTTTTCTTGCCTTATTACATTGGCTAGCCCCTATAAACAATATTAAATAGAAATGAAAAGAGTGGATTAAGTTCTTGAACTTAGAGTGAAAGCAATCAGTGTTTCACCATTAAATGTAATGTTAACTGTGGGGGTTTTTATGTGCCCTTTATCAAGTTGAGAAGTTTTCTTTCATTCAGTTTGTTGCAATTATTTTTTTAAATCAGGAATTAATATTGGACTTTGTTGAATGTTTTGTATGCCTCTATTGAAATATTCATATGGTTTTTCTTTGTCATTTTGTTAAAATAGTGAATTGCATGAATTAATTCTCAAATCTTAAACCAACCTTGCATTCCTGGGATAAATCCTACTTGGTCATGATGTAGTATCCTTTTTATTCATTGTTGGATTCAAATTGCTAAAATCTTGTTAAGAACTTTTGCTTCTATGTTCATGAGGTTTATAGGTTTGTACTTTAATGTCCTTATCAGATTTTGGTTTCAGAGTAATTCTGGCCTATGAGAGTTGGGAAATATTTCCTCTTCTTTTATTTTCTGGAAAAGTTTTTGTAGAATTGGTATTATTTTTTTGTTAAATTTAATTGAGTTAGTCAGTAAAGGCTCATTGGCCTAGAGTTTTTTTGTTTTTTTTTTATAAGGCAGATTTTTTAAACTAAAATTTGATTTTTTAAATAAATATGACTTCAGAATATCCATTTGTTTTTGCATGAGTTGTGGTGGTGGTGTGTTTTTAAAGGAATTTGTCAATTATTATCTTGTAAATATCAGTAGAACCTGTAGTGATTTCACCTCTCTCACTGCTGGTAGTGATCATTTATATTTTATTTCTTTGTTTCCAGATTAGCCTGGCTAACATGTTATCAATTTTATTGACATTATAATATCAGCTTTTGATGTTAATGATTTTCTCAATTGTTTTTCTCTTTTCTGTTCATTGATTTCCACTTTTATCTTTATTGTTCAATTTTTCCTGCTTACTTTGAGTTTAATTTGTTTCTTTAACTTTTTTACTTTCTTAAGATGGAAGTGAATGTCATTTATTTGAGACCTTTATTGTTTTGTAATATATATGTTTATTATTTTCCCTTTATACTCTTTTAGATGCATCTCACACACTTTTATATTTTGTATTTTTATTACATGTATTTCAAGAAATCTAATTTACCTTTGTTTTTATTTTTCTTTGACCCATGGTTTATTTAAGAGTAAGTTATGTGATTTCCAAATATTTGGAGATTTTTCCAGATTTTTTTCTGTAATTAAGTTCTACCATAATTTCAGTTGGTCAGCGAACATACTTTGAATCTATTAAAATTTACTGAGACTTGTTTTGTGACCTGAATATGGTCTATCCTGGTGAATATTCTGTGTGCATTTGTAAAGAATGCATATGCTGCTCTTGCTGGGCAGAGTGTTCTATAAATGCCAATCAGGTCAAGTTGATTGATACTGCTGTACAAGTCTTATATAGCCTTACTGATTTTCTGTCTCCTTCTTCTCTCAATTATTGAGAGAAGGGCATTGAAATTTCCAACTGTAATTGTAGATTTATCTATTTCTCCTAGAAGTCCCATCAGGTTATGCCTCATATATTTTGAAGCTCTGTTATTAAGTGCATCAGTGTTTAGGTTTACTATATCCTCTTGATGAATGGGACCCATTATCGCTAAAAATGAACTTTGCCTCTGGCCTGCCATAGCAAGGTTAATCTAGGGATAATCACTCCCTGCTATTGAGGCAAGGCCCTTCTGCATCCTCTACTCAACACTCCGTGACTTCTAAAGGGTTTCCACTCTGCCTGGTGGAAACAGGTATCATTGCAGACCCTGTGTGAGCTCCCAATACTACTCTCTTTAATCCTTCTGGGTAGATCTTTGCCCACCTCGGGATGGGTTTCTCACATGCATGTGCTGGTCAGCACCCTACTGGGTTTTTCAGGGACCTTCTGCAGATCCATGGGCAGCATCCTCTCCCATACTCTTTCCTATGCACCTCGCGCCCTACTTTTCCCAGGTTCTTTGTTCCATCTTCCAAACTCGGGGCATCCACTGGGTCCTACCCGGGTTTCCTCCACCGATGCCGTGTCCCAGAAACTCTCTCAAGGCAGTAAGCTAGGTTTACTGTGGGCTTCCCTCATTTGTTCATTATTTCTTGGGGATCTGTGTCCTTCATTGTCTCATGTGCAATGTCTTAAAACCATTGCCTCAGATATTTTGCCTGGTTGTATCACTGTTTAAGGGGGAGCATGAATCCAGTTCCTGCTATTCTATTTTGGCTGGAAATGGAAGTATTTAGCTATTTTTTCATTTGTTCATTTTTCGGTATCTGTGTTGATGTGTGACTATGAAATCTTAGGGCTTATATTTCTAACCGAAGATTCTTCCCCCTTTTACTCCCACGCCTTTTCTCTTCCCCAGTTTTCCCGATGTAGATTTGATTAAAATAGCATTAAAAATTCACATTATTATGACTTTGACGATATTACTCACAGCTGCCTCATATGGTATACTGGGACTACTATCCTTTCCTTTATATCTTTTAGTTGTCAGTAGAGTTAATATTTGCCTTTTTAAAAGGCTTGCTTTCTTGTCTAGTGGTTTATTCTTTTAATTGAAGACTTTCATACTCAAATAACATGAAAGTCAGCAGTGTCTGGAGGAGAAAGGTTCCTGAGGGATCGGGGTTATGTGGGCTGGGACTGTTGTTGTGTCCCTAGCATAGCAGAGGGATGGGGCAGGAACTCTGGCTTTGACACACAGCGCCTGGCCCTCTGCACACACACTACCTATCCCTGGCATACTCTTGGAAGAAAAAAAGAAAAACATGGGAATTAGGGTAAATAGAGAAGGTAAGAAGCATGAGCACAGAACCAGATATAGGATTGTAGTCTTACCTGTGCTGCTGATATTCTGTGTGGCCTCAAGCAAGTCTCCTCTCTTTTGAGGCCCCCACTTATTGGTGACATGGGCATGAGGTTAGGTGATTACAAATGTCTCTTCTAGATCTCCAAGGTGGTACAGGGATGAGGTGGCCATACAGACACTGGGGAGGAGGCGGCGGCTTGCTGAAACGTTCCCCAAGCCCATGTCTCAATTCTGCCGAGACTCAGGCAATTATTTGCATATAACGGGAGCCAGTGTGGTCACCTGGAGCCATCAATAGATCTAATGATGAGAACCACAGGGAAGAGGTTTCAGACCAAGATGGTGATGGATTGAAGGACAATAAAATGTCTGTAGGCAATGAGCTCCCCATCACTGGAGTGTGACCCGACCAGCTTTAGGCCAAGTTCTGCATTCCTCCATTACAATCATCACACTGTATTGTCATTGGCTATTTCCGTCACTGGCTCCCTAACCCAGTGATTCTCCACCAAGGCCACTGTTGTCCCAGGTGTCACTTGGCAAAGACTGGAGATAGTTTTGGTTGTCACAGCTTAGAGTGGGAGTAGGGGAGGTGCTACTGGCATCTCATGGATACAGGCCAGGGATGCTGCTAACCATCCTGCAAAGGACAGGAGACCCCATACAATAAAGAACGGTCTGCTCCAAAATATTCCTGGTGCTGAGGCGGAGTAGCCTGGACCAGTGCTCAGCACACGGAGGCGACCCATGCATGTAAGGGGAATGAATTACGATGCTGGACAGGGAATCTGCTTGCCTAACTGTCCCCCAAGCCTACCCAGGGGGGAGAGTTGCACAGAGTGGTTTATGGGGGGGCGGGTGTCCCGCAACCTACCAACCTACAGCACCCGAAGTAAGTGGACTCCTGGTCCCCCTGGGTTATTTCCTCCTTAGGTTTGTGACCCATCCTGACCAGACAGGTGCTGGGCTGGAACCCCAACCCTTCCTTGATCCTCTGCACCAGCTGCTCCCTTGTCAGCTGAGTGAGCCCAGACTCTGCAGAAGGTCAAATGTCAAGATCCCCTGCCAGTGCTGCATGCTGTGCCAGAGCACACCCTCCGCCTCCGCTGAGCTCCAAGAGGTGAGATGCTTACTTACGGAAACTTGAGACCTGCTCTGGTCCCCTAGGGGTACCCAGGAATGGGTCATCCAGGCCCTTCTCTCCCAGACCACAGCATGTTTAGACCATGGTCCCTTGATTCAGAGGGGAGTGGCTACCGTGGCAGAATTTCAGACCCGGTAGCAATACAAGGTAGCGGGATTATTTCTGGGGTGGCTCCCGGGGCCTTGAGAAATAGATCGCTCCCAGCCCACACCAAGGTTTGACCCTGATGTGACTTAGCCCTGCTGCAGAGGGGCTTTGGGAAAGGCATGCACGGTTTAGCCTCAGTGGACTTGGGTTCAAATCCCAGCACCTCCTCTCGCTAGCTCTGTGACTTCTGTTTTGATGAGTTGGGGCTCCTGCTCTCTTTACCCCATCGCTCTGAGGGTGAAATCAATCAGGGAAGTCCCAGCAGGCGCCCGGTACATAGGCATCCTCAAGCCTCCCCTCTCTGGCTTGTCTTCTTACCCACCCTCGGGAGACCTTGTTTTACCGGCAGCAGCGGGGAGGGTAGTAGCCAGACATGCCAGCCATCCTCTCCCCGGATCAGCCTCTGTGTTTGAAAACTTCCAAAGCAGGAAAACTTTTCTTCCCAGGCCGGCTCCGGCTGGCTGCCACCATAAAAGCCCCTCGCCTTCCCCCACGGGCCTGCACCACCGTGAGAAAACCCCTCATCTCCTCTAGGCCTGGCGAGCCAGCAGCGTCGCCAGGAAAGGGGGGGCGGGGTCCGCACTAATGGGGGACGCCTCGGCAGAGGAGGAGACACAATGGATAAAAGAAGAAAGCGCATCCGAACACGAGTTCTTGTTCGGGAGAAGGAGGGCCAAGCCTGACTTGATCGCAACAGCTTTGGGAGCAGCTGCGGTGGGGTTTCCTGGCGGAGGTTCCGCGGGAAAATCAATAAGCGGCCGCTGTTTGGAGAGGCAGCAAGAAAGGCCACTAACGAGGCCCGATTGTAACAGTTCTGCGAGCAGCCACAATGCTCACCTTACACGGCCGCGCGGGTGTAAATAATAAATCACAGCGGCCGGCGGGCGGCGGCCGGACAGGACGCAGCGCGTTTGACTGCAAAGCAGACCGGGCCATGAATTATTCAGCGCCGCGGAGAAAAAACTCGGCGCGGGAGGAGGCGCGGCCGCAAACAGGTGCCCGGCGGAGGCTGCCTTTTGATGCCGAGCCTGGGCTGGGGCTGGGCCGGCTGGCGGGCGGCAGCGCGGTGCATGGGCGCGTGGGGCGCGGGAAAAGCTGGGATTAATCAGGGGTGGCGGTCGACGCCTCGCAAGAGCGATTTGCCAGACTCCGGGGCTGGGAGCAATTACAGGCAGGCGGCAGGGCTGCGGCTAGAGCCTGAGAGCCAGGCGCGCGTGCGTGTATGTATGTGTCTGTGCCAGTGTGTGCTTGCTTACACGTGCATGTGTGAGTATGTACATGATGCACTTTGTGGTATGCATGTGTTCCATGTGTATGTACACACTTGTGTGCATATATACTGTGGTCCCGTGTGCATATGTGCACGTGTGTGGTGCACACCTATGTGAATGTGGGTGCTTACAGGTATCTGCAGTGTGAGCCTGCAAACATGCACATGCACGAGTGTGTGCACGTGTGGTGTATTTGCCCGTGCATACCTGCTGCATGTGTGGGTACGTGTGAGGTTACATGTTCATGTGGGCATGTATATAGAGTGTGTGTGTGTGTACATAAGCCAATACGTGTGGTTCCCTCTGCACAGACAGCATATGCAGACATGCATGTGGGGATCCCTCTCTGAGAGAGTGACAGGGTGGGGAAAGGGGGGTCACTGTGGAGCAATGAGAAACCCAGGCTGACCTTCCTAACTAAACCCCCACAGAAGAGCCTGGGGGAGGGGCCAGCAGGTGTCCACCCACTGGACAGAACGCTAAAGTCTCCATCCCTGCCCCCTGGAGCCAGCTCTGTGGACCCCAGAGCCTGCACGTGTTCTGGGCCCCACAAGTTGCGTTAAGCCTTTCCCCCTCCGACCCTCGGTTTTGTCTTTTGCCCAACGGACTGCCTACCCGCAGTGAGAGCGCTGAGGAGGGTGCCCAGCTGTAAGCACAGCCTGTGGGCAGCGGGGTGGGGGTTCCAAGGCCAGACTCCCTCTTGGCTTGCACTCTGACCCGGGTGGCTCTAATTTAGAAGGAGCTCAGCAAGTGCTGGGCACTGACCCAGACTCCAGGCCATGGAGGCAAGTGGGGACTGAAAAGCAACCTGGAATCCTCCCTGGAGGAGGCAATGGTATCTAATTCGTACAAGAGCACTATCTGGGCTGGAGCTGGAGGCTGAGGGACCCGGGACAAAGGACATCGCCAGAGAAATCCCACACATGTCTGCTCCCAGGGACTGAGCGGTCCTCACCCGCGAGAAATTTCTGAGCAGGAATGACTCACAGCTATTTTCATGGCCAACACCCTTTTGTCTATCTGCCCACACCAACCAGTGAGGCCTCAGAGACTCAGAAAGTAAGAGTGAATCTCAGGCCTAGGCCGTCAAGGTCGCCCTCAATGACCTTGAGCTCTACAAGAAAGACTGTCCTGCCTTCACAGGACTGTGGCAGTGGTCAAGCCCAGCCACCTCTGTGTACCTTTGGGCAAATGGCCTAACTTCTCAGTGCCTCAGTTTTCCCTTCTGTGAAATGGGGATGATAATAGCTCTTCCTGGAACCACTATGAGGACAAAATAAAGAGAGAACGAAAACAGCTACCACTCTGTGTGAGCTAATCCAAGTACTTCACACGCACGTACTCGTTCAACCCTCATAGGCCCCTTTGGAGTGGAAACTATCGGTAGTCCCATTTTAGAGGTGAGAAATCTGAGGCTCGGAGAGATTAAGTAACTCACTCAAGGTCACAGCTACTCCGGGGCTGGAGCCCGAACCCAAGCAGGCTCTAACTGCCATGTGACCCCGCTGCTCCCTGTGAAATAGCATGTGGAAAGCTGCCAGCACCATGCCCGGCTCATGGTCAGTCATCAATAACAGCAACTTTCGTTCTATTCCTTGGATTACAATAGGTCCTGCCCAACTTGGGATCATCTCTGTCAATCAGGATGCCTGCTGTTGCTACGGTTCCCCAGCCAAAGCCCAATCCCATCGTTCCCAAGGCCAGCCCCTAGGTCTCCAGGAACTCCAGGCCCTGAGGTCCCAGCTCTCAGACCCTGGGGCCCAGACGCATCCCTCCTCCTTGCAGGCAGCTGTAGGTCTGCAGCTGACATGCACGTAATTAGTTCAGCCACCTGCTGAGCCCGGAGAGAGCCTTATCAGCCTCTCTCTGTCTCAGGCGGTGATGGGCTCCCCATAAGCAGCTTTGGAGAGAGATGGGGGAGAGATCTGAGCAGCAGAAGCACATTTCCTCCCTCCTGCTCGCTGACAAGGTGGCAACTGACCAAGCAGGCTTGTTTCTGGAAGAAGGCCTCCGGGCTACGCTGGGGTCCCTGGAAATGCCTAATTTCCAGCCAGGCACTCGGGCCTGTCAGGGAATGCTCCTAATCCCCAGGCCTGTGGTCGCCCGGTGCCACCCTGATGCTATGGGCTGAGTGACAGGGCCTGGAGGGGAGTGATGGGCCATGGCCCTGGCTGGGTGCAAAGGGGCCCAGTGGTTAGAGGAGACACTGTGTGGTCCTGACCCCCCTGCTGTTCCCCATTCAATCAGAGGGGCAGGTGTGCTCCGTAGCCCAGGCCCTCCCAGGATGCACTGTGCTTTGGGCAGGTGTGTAGTCTCATAACGTAGGACGGGCTGGGAAGCTCCATCACGCGGATGAGTGGCATTTCGTATGTTAACTGTCAGAGACAGTATTGTTTCCGTGATAACCTGGCTTTGAATCTGGTTCCATCTCTGACAAGCTGTGTGCTCTCCAACAAGTGACTTGACCTTTCCATGCCTCAGTTTCCCAGCTTACAAGATGAAGATGAAAGAGATGCGGGTTGTCTGCAGGGTGAGAGATACTGTTCCGTGTGCAGCATCTGGAACGGTGCCTGCTGAGGAGGAAATGCTCAGAGCCTACGCGTTGTCGTTGTTACCCTGCGGTGTTGCGCAGCACGCGCTGCAGGATACAAGGCCATTGCCATGAAGTGTGCTGATGTGTGATGGCACCCTCAATGGGTAGAGGGGCCTGTTTTACACCCTATCTGGACAGTGGTTGCCACTGACCCCATGAAAGGAAGTCCAGGGACAGAATTTTGGGAACTGGGGCCCATTGTTTCAAGGATGACGCCTCGCGGCTGCCCAGAGCTATACGCGGGAGGATTCTGAAACAGTGATGGATGGATGTCTGCCCAGGCACAAGACAAGATAGGCAGGAAAAGGCAACAGGGGGCGGAGACAAGTCCAGGGCAAGGGAGATATTTGGGAAGCGATGCCAGGAAGCCACTGAGTAAGTGAGATAGGGAAGGCAGAAATCCAGTGAAGGGGCGGTGCTAAGAGGGCTTCTGCAGGGGCAACGGCCCCACCCTTGCAGAACTTTCTGGAGACTGTAACACACACCTCAGAACCACCCTACTCCGGGGCAGGGCAGCTGGAGGACTGCCACCAATTCTCATGGCTCCTTCCTGGAGGGTTGCTCTTCTGGCATGAGCTCCTTGGCATTGGCCGTTGGTCGAATGTGGTTCAAGCATCTCCCACAGCCAGGAAATTGGGAAGTTCAGGAAGCTGGGAGTTCGGGAAGCTGGGAGTTCGGGAAGCTGGGAGATCGGGAAGCTGGGAGTTCAGGAAGCTGGGAGAGCGGGAAGCTGGGAGTTCGGGAAGCTGGGAGTTCAGGAAGCTGGGAGTTCAGGAAGCTGGGAGACAGGCCAGGACAGTCTGCAGGACCTCTGTGTGGGATTGTGGCTGGGTGGCCTGGCACACAGGCCACGAGTGCTTTGTGTAGCACCACGTGGTGTGAGAACAGAGGAGCTGTCCCCCCATTTCCCTCCTCTTGCCCCCTCCTCCCTGTCTCCCTTCTCTCTGCTTCTCTTCTCTCCCATTCCCTTCCCTCCTTCGGCTTTTTCCCTCCTCCCTGCCTGCCTTCTGCAAACATCTCCGGCGCACCTTTGACTTGCCAGGCCTCATGCGAGGACCCGGGAAGAACAGAATAAACCAAAGTGCGCCTCGGCCCTGCGCTGCTCAGCCTGGTGGGAATGGCAGAGACCACCCGCCCTCTCCCTGGAGGGGGAAGAAGACACCCAGAGCAACTAGTAAACGGCTTCAAGTGGTTCCTTTTCCGACACTTTTATTTTTAAAAGCCGGGCCGGGGGCTGAGCTGGGCCTGGCAATTAGAGGCAGCTTCTGTGTGGGAGGCGGGGGAGGGGCGGCGCGGGGTGAGGAACCTGGGCACCTTGGAAAAAGTAAACTTATTAGGCAGAGGAGGATCTGACAGAGCATGAAATTTAGAGGAGCTCCATCCAAAGGAGCGCTAATGATGGCCACTTTATTGATGTTTAATTCAGAGACAGAAGCGAATGCAAGGGCCCTTCCCAGGGAGCGAGGAGGCAGCGGGAGACCTCCTTCCTAATCATGTACTTAAACTGGATTTCATATGGAAAGTTAATTTGCCTGGAATGAAAGCAAGACATCCCTCAGAATGAGAGGTCACCTTGAATGAGTCTATCCTCACAAGGTTAGCTCCCCGTCCTCCAAGGTCAGAGCATTCCTTGCGGCAGGCAGGCCAGGGGTAAAGCTCTGCTGTATTCGGGGGTTCTTGCGGGGCGCGGAGGGGGGCTGCCTTAGTTTTCTATTGCTGCATAACGAATGGCCACCATTTTAGAAGTGAAGAGCAACACCAATTGCCTCTCGCATAGTTTCTGAGCATGGGTTCGCTCAGGTCTCATAGGACCGCTAACAAGGTGCTGGCTACGGCCGGGTCTCATTGGGCTCTCAGGGTCCCCTTTCAAGCTCATTCAGGTTGTTGCCAGAATTCAGTGCCTCGAAGCTGTAGAACACATGATGACGTTCCCTTGTCTTCAAGGACGGCAGGAGAAGTATCTCTTGGACCTTCTTCTTCAACTGATTAGGTCAGGCCCACCCAGGATAATGTCCCTTTGGTTAACTCAAAGCACTTTGATTAGAAACCTCATCACAGGACTGAAATCTCAGGCTCACCCACTCCCCACTCTAGGAGTGGGAGCTAGACAGGGTGTATACGCAAGGGGGCTGGAATCTTGGGGACCATCTTAGAATCCTGGCTCCCACAGAGGCAGAGGAAGCGGGGTCCAAGACCCTTTACAAGCTCTGAGACTATGGACAAGCCATTGGATGCTGCTCAGCCTCCGTGTTCTCACCTGTAGGACAGGTTGGCAATTCTAGCCCTGCTGACCTGGAACAGCAGGAGCATCTTAAATGATTAGCTGAGTAATACCGGTAATTCCAGACATGAAGCATGACAGGGGACCCAGGCCGGTGGGCCTCAGTTGGATGGGCGTTGTCCCGTGCACGGAAAGGTTCCCTGTGAGGGCATGTGACCAGGCTTCGGGCTCCATCTCCAGTGGGGGGCATGCAGGAGGCAGCTGATCAATGTTTCGCTCTCACACATCGATGTTTCTCTCCCTCTCCCTTCTTCTTCCTCTAAAATTCAACAAAATTCTTTTTTTAAAAAAAGGGTGAAGTCATTAGAAACAATGTATACGTATCCGTTTCAAGGATTTTCTCTTAAATTTGATAGATGAATGAGCATTCATTGACTTCTTTTTCATGTAGGACCAAGGCAGTATTTTTGAGCATGACCCTCCCCACAGGAGTTCCAGGTAATCATTCTCACATGAATGAAACCCGTAGAATTCCATTTGTAATTTCTCCTTTTCTTCCATGTGGCCTGAGAACTGACGTGCACATGCAAAGCAATGCAAATGAAGAATCTGTCTAGATATGTACAACGGTGGAGCCTTTGCTAGTTATTTTGTTCCCTCCTTTCTTGACAACACATTTTCTGAGAGAGTTGTTTTTTAAAAAATATATATATTTTATTGATTTTTTATAGAGAGGAAGGGAGAGGGATAGTTAGAAACATCGATGAGAGGAACATCGATCAGCTGCCTCCTGCACGCCCCCTAATGAGGTTGTTCCCGCAATCAAGGTACATGCCCTTGACCGGAATCGAACCTGGGACCCTTCAGTCCACAGGCTGACGCTCTAACCACTGAACCAATCCGGTTAGGGCAAGAGAGTTGTCTTGATTGAGACCTTCCACAGCATTTACCTCCTTGGTTTTGCACTCCCATTTCATTAGTTTGTGTCATATTTGATGGAATTAGGTAATTACATGAACAAGCAGAACTAGCCTATAACCAATGGGGGAATAAAAATAAACTAAGTTGGGATGAATTTGCCCGGTTCTACCATGGCGCACACACGTGTGGGCACCCTGAGAGACGTACCAGTTGGGACATTTGGCCTGCAGCGGGGCAACAACCGGGCTATTTGGAGAAGAAACAGACACTGTTGGCCAATCTGCCGAGCTAGTTAGGAGAGCTTGGTTGGCAGCGCTTCTAGTGAACTCTGAAGAGTGGGACACGCTTTGGCAAGCATGAGGTTGGTCTGAGTCTGAATGATGTTGGGGGCTGGCCCTACTGTCTGAGGTCTCTTATTTATTTGATTGCCTTGAGGCCAGGCCTCCTGCTTGATGGCACAAGGGTGGGGGTAAGGCACCCAGAGAAGGAGAGGCCCTTTTGGGGGGCCCTGTGGGCTTAGTCCAGGCTTCCTCTGACCAAGCTGTTACTGTCCTATGGGGGTTGTAGGGAAAGCTACTTGGGGACAAGATCAGTAACTGAGTCCCCGATCTAGCAAAAAGCTAGTCAATCTGTCCGGATCCAAAAGGAATGGGGATGGGCAGATAGCACTGTTCCCATTGTACGTAAGGACAAACTGAGGCCAAAGAGAACCCCAAAAGGCACTCAGCGAGCGGCAGTGTCAGAGGCAGGAATCAAACACAGGACCTGGGGTCCTAGAAGCTGCAGCTGAGAATTCAGTGGAGAGCTCAGCAGAGCTCCCAATCCGTGGGTCTGTATAGCTGAGTCCACTCTGGTTGGTCAGTGCCCAGGCCTTACTGATTATTAATCACTAGAGGCCCGGTGCACAAAATTCATGCATGGCGGGGGGGGGTTGTCCCTCAGCCCAGCCTGCACCCTCTCCAATCTGGGACCCCTTGAGGGATGTCTGACTGCCCGTTTAGGCCCGATCCCACCAGGCAGTCAGACATCCCTCTCACAATCCAGGACTGCTGGCTCCCAACCGCTCACCTGCCTGCCTTCCTGATTGCCCCTAATCGCTTCTGCCTGCCAGCCTGATCACCCCCTAACCACTCTGCTGCCAGCCTGATTGATGCCTAACTGCTCCCCTGCCAGCCTGTATGCCCCCGACTTCCCTCCTCTGCCGGCCTGGTCACCCCTAACTTCCCTTCCCTGCAGGGTTGATTGCCTCCAACTGCTCTCCCTTGCAGGCCTGGTCCCTCTCAACTGCCCTCCCTTGCAGGCCTGGTGCCTCCCAACTGCCTTCCCCTGCTGGCCATCTTGTGGTGGCCATCTTGTGTCCACATGGGGACAGGATCTTTGACCACATGGGGGCAGACATATTGTGTGTTGCGGTGATGATCAATCTGCATATTACTCTTTTATTAGATAGGATAGAGGCCTGGTGCATGGGTGGGGGCCAGCTGGTTTGCCCTGAAGGGTGTCCCAGATCAGGGTGGGGGTTCCCTTGGGGCATGGGGCGGCCTGAGCGAGGGGCCTGTGGTGGTTTGCAGGCCAGCCACGCCCCCTGGTGACCCAAGAGGAGGCCCTGGTATCTGGAATTTATTTACCTTCTACAATTGAAACTTTGTAGCCTGGAGTGGAGCCAAGCCTCCTGCTCGCTCCGTGGCCGGCAGCCATTTCTGTTGGGGTTTATTATCCTTCTATAATTGAAACTTTGTGGCCTTAAGCGGAGGCCTGGGCCAGCCAGGGTGTGCAGAAAGCTTTGCTTCTTCCATTGCCGGGGGAAACCCTTGCCTCCTTCTCTTTCCAGCTCCGTAGCTGCCACCATTTCTGTTTGGATTTGTTTACCTTCTATAATTGAAACTTTGTAGCCTTGAGTGGAGGCTTAGGCCGGCAAGGGCAGGCAGAAAGCTTGGCTTCCTCTGTTGCCGGGGAAACACAAGCCTCCCTCCTGCTCTCTGTGGCTGTAGCCATCTTGGTTGGGTTTATTTGCATATTTGCTCCTTATTGGCTGGTGGGTGTGGCTTGTGGGCGTGGCTTGTGGGTGTAGCAGAGTTAGGGTCAATTTGCATATTGCTCTTTTATTAGGTAGGATACTAATGAATACTTATTCTTAATATGATTATTAATAGCATATTAATACATAGTATGTTGCATAATATCCTATATAATAAAAGCCTAATATGCTAAGTGTCCAGTCATCCATTCAACCAATCAAAGTTTAATATGCTAATGATATGCTAAGGCTGCTCAACCGCTCACTATGATGTGCACTGACCACCAGGGGGCAGACAGTCAACCAGTTGCTATGATGTGCACTGACCACCAAGGGGCAGATGCTCCAACCGGTAGGTTAGCTTGCTGCTGGGGTCTGGCCAATCAAGACTGAACAAGATGGGCCAGACATACCCTGGAGCCCTCCCGTGATCCCACCCCTGCTGGCCAACCTCTCGCGTCCCTCCCCAGCCCCAATCGTGCACCAGTGGAGTTCCTTGGCCTGTCCTTGCCCTCTCGCAATCCAGGACCCCTTGGGGGATGTCGGAGAGCCAGTTTTGACCTGATCCCGCAGGCCAGGCTGAGGGACCCCACTGGTGCACGAATTTGTGCACTGGGCCTCTAGTGTTAACATGATTATAATTAATGTGATTAATAATAATGTTAATGCCTTCCTGATCATTAAATCCCTGGCCTTGAGCTGGGCACACTGTGGGGGATGGTGGAGCTTGGCAGGGAGAAGTTGTAGGGCTCCAGGCTCTGCCACAGAACCCGTCTCTGAGAACATGACTGGGCCTTGCCTTAGCTGGTGAGGTTGGGGGACCCCAGCTCAACTTCCAAATGGATTTCTTCCGCAGAGGTGCCCACCAGCGGGAAAGACACATGCCCCCACTACTTCCTGTTTTCAGTCCCTAAAACCGAGTGCATCGCCTGACTCCTGGGGCCCCTTTCCAGGCGATCACCCCATCAGATCTGCTCCTTGGCCTCTGATGGATTTACAAGTCCAGCTTCGGCCCCGGGTTCTCTGTGCCTTCCCGCGTGCTGCTCAGCGCGGATGTCTTAATGCGCCAGCTGAGACTTCTTAAATCCACATTGAAACAACTGTTGGGTTTTTATACCGTTGTAAAACTCTTTGTAGGGTATTCATAGAAAATGTTTTATTAATTGCCATATGTTTATTGATTTCTCTTTCATGTCGGTTCTTTTGTTCTTTCTTTGTAGTGGCAAAAGATCTCTCTGCATCATCATTTGCAAGTTATCTAAAATGTCAAAGGTGTTCTTTTGAAGTTTATTACAGATCGCATGCCATACGGCCTGGACGCCGGGTCTTTACAGCGAGGCGGGAATTCCTGACGGGCTTTCAAAGCTCACGAAAGAATTGAGATCATATTGGTTTCAAACAAGACACACACACAAAACCCCAATTTATCATGTTTTACAATTTGTCCCATTTTGCGGGGTGGGGGTGGGCATGGCAAAGAAAATCAGCAGAGAGTAAGGAACAAATGTGTTGGCTATTTCTGTTGTGGGTCCCTCTCCATCTTGCATTCCTTATGGTCCAGGTATGAGCTAGCTCTGGCACCTTCAGCCTGTGACCTTCCAAACCTCCAGCAGGAGGTCCCCTCCACTACCCCGAGAAAGGGGAGTAACCACTCCAGCTTTCACCTTCCCAGGTCAACAGAGCCTGCTCCTGCTGAGGCACTCGGGGGCTGGAGGGTGACCCTTGGGAAGAGGAGTATCCCCACAGAGCAGAGGTCCCAGAGGTGCCCAGGCTCTGCCCCGGGGCCCAGGCAGGTAAGGACTGGAAGAGGGCCAGTGAAAAGTTAATAGGGCAATTTCCCTAGTTTTACATGAGCTATTGATGTCTCAGTTATCAGAGCATTTTCTTTTGAAAACCCAAAAGTCATTTTTTTAAAAATCCTAGCCAGGAAAAACTAGCACTTTGATCTAGACGGGGCTCGAAGGGAATCCACGCACTTAGCAGGAAAGCACAAGGAATGATTTCCGACTCTCCTTCCCCTCCCAAGGGAAGGGATGGCTCCAGCAGGCCGGCATCCAGCCCAGGCTTGGACTCCACCATGCTGGTGTCCTTGGGCGGCTCACTGTCCCTGCAGGAGCCTCAGTTTCCTCCTCTGTTAAATGGGCATCATGACCCCTAGCTGACCCTGGTCTCTAAAAGAATTTGCGAGGATCCAGTGAGACCTAAGAAAATAATGCGCTATCTGGAACTCCTGCCTCCTTGGTCTCCTCTGCTCATTGTCGTGTTCTTCCTGGGTACCAGTTATCACTGCTTGGCGGGGCCTGGGGGCTGGGGACAAGGTTGTGGGGAGGTAGGGGTGGGTGAGTATTCAGGTTGAAAACTCAGTGTTTTGTTTCCATATTCTCCCATCGGTGCCTCCCTCCTTGAGCCTGGACACCTGGGCCACCACTGGAATGTGGCAAGAGTGCCTTTACCCTGGCCGTACCCCTGAGTTTTGTGTTCTGGCGGACCAATTACTGTGTGTGTGTGTGTGTGTGTGTGTGTGTGTGTGTGTGTGTGTGTGTGTGTTTGGGGAGGGTTGCATCCAGGCTCTGGAGCCAGATCCTGGCCCTCCCACTTGCTAACTGTGACTTGAGCACTTTACTTACCCCTTCTGGTCCCCGTTTCTTTGTCCCTGAAAACAAGGTGTGATGAGCTTCTCCATCGCAGGTTTGTGGGGAGGTCTAAAGAAGCTAATAGAGGTAACGTGCCCAAGACAGTGCCTGCTGCCCAGGGACCACACGGTGAAGGGCCAACTGTTACTGACACCTTCTGCCTCCTGGGCGAGGGCTGCTGAGTTTCCAGTCCGTCCTTCCCCCTCCTCCCTTCTTGCTACGAGAAGGGGTTCCGACCCCTGCCTGCCTGGGCTTCTTTGCCTGACCTCTCTGGGTGTTAGGAATGAGGCTGTGCCCCCCTCCCTCCATGCCCAGGCCCAGGAAGTGGGGTGAGAAGGACTTTGGGAAGGTTTCTGGGGCTCCGTCCTAAGCCCCGTGGCATGCAGAAGAGCCTGGGGAAAAATGGTCCCCAGCCTTCATCTGGCGACTCCCTCCAGCCCACCCCACTGCACTCACACCTCCCGTCCCGCCCCCAATGCCAGAGCTGTCGGGAGGCCCAAAAAAGAACCCAAGCTTCGTGTATTTGGCACATTCGCCCATTACGTGGTCCAGGCCCTGTCAGCCACGGGGACCCAGCGATGACCTGCCCTCCAGGAATGAGCTCTCTGTCTGGGTCAGAACTCCTCCCCGTGGCACCCCGGGTGGGCGGTGAGCTTCCGGTGGGTGCAGCAGTGGGTGCAGGAGTTACAGCAGAAGGGTGGCCTTTACGCAGGGCCTTAGAAGGGGTAGCGTGTGTATGAACTGCTGTGATTTTAAAATCTCTTATTGAGGTGAACACGCGTGCGGGCCTGGAAGGGGGAAGTGGCCTGCACACAGGTGGCCTTTCGCTGCAGGAGAGAGCTTTCAGTCAAATGACCTCTCAGGCTTTTTCTCGGTAACTAGCGGGTGGCCGGTGCGACTCACGGAGGTTCAGAGAGGTCCAGACTCTTTCCCAAGGCCACATGCTGGACAGTGGCCGAGCAGCCCGCTCCCTGACCACGCCCACATGTCCCGGCTCCCACCTGGAGAGGCGGAGCGTGACCCCTACTTCCAGATCCCACCCTGAGCCCAGGGCAGCATCGGAGCGCGGGGTCACTGAATAGTCTCCTTGACGAATGATGACCTGGAGGGCCACGGGTTGACAGCACTCTCATTTTAGTTGCTGCTGGGACAGGGTGACATTATGGTGTAAGGCGGGCATTGGCAAACATTCTCTGTCAAGGTCCACATCGGGACTGTCGGGGGCTGTGTGGGCCACATACAGGCTCTGCCTCCATCGCTCAGCACAAAACCACGGAGCACAAAAACCACCACAGGCAACACCTAAGCGAATGGGTGTAGTGCTTCCGATAGAAATGTATTGACCAAACAGCAGGCTGAATTTGGCCCATCGCCCATAGTTTGCCAACGCTTGATGTAAGGAGACAAATCTTCACCAATGGTTAAAAACCGGGTCTGGTTTCAACTCCCTCCCTCCCCATGGGCCTCAGTTTCCCTGTTAGTACAACGAGAGCCTTGAACTAGACCTGGGATCTCACTCCGAGATTTCCCCAAGGGCAGGCAAGGGTGTAGACGTGGGGCGCTGTCGGAGTGGGAGTGGGACGGGCTGGAGGCTACCTCTGTCACCGTGGTGGCCAGATCTCCCAAGAATCTGGGCGAGCAGCATGTATGTGAACCTCTGTGATTTTTAAAAACTTTTCATTGAGGTGTAACACAGGCACAGGAACGTGCACACATCTTAATTATCCAGCCTGATGGGTTTTCTTAAAGGGCACACGCTGTGGAACCAGCACCCAAATCAAGAGCAGGTGACGAGCACACACTTCTCGGTCCCGCCTTCAGTCACTGACCCCAAGGGAACCACTTTCCTGACTTTGTTCCGATCTTTAATGCTGCACCTAGTTCACTGTGCGGACGAAATGCACCCTCCCAGCACACCATGGCTGGTTACTTACGGTGACACTTCCAGGCACATAAAATCCAAGGTGGGTGCTGGGAACAGGGACGCGGAGCAGCCGTGCAGGGGCAGGTGGGCAGGGCCCGGGAGCGAGTGGGGTGGCGTGTCTGCTCCCCCGAAGGCGTGTGCAGGGAGCAATCAGAGTGACAATGCGGCCCCAGGGGCGTCCTAAGTGCCTTCGGAGGAGGTGGCGGGAGGAGGCCAGCCGGCCAGGCAGGCGCGCTCGGCTGGCTTATTAAAACGACTTTGATCCCTGGCCGCTTTGATATCCTGGGTCTTATAAAGAATTCACTTTCAGGAGTAAATATAGGTAGTTCAGAGAGATTTTATGACATACCGTACATGCTCCTCTTCCAGAGACGCGCTTAATGACGGGTGGGGAGGGCTGGGGCAGTCAGAGCTGGGGGAGACGGGCCAGGCTCGGCCTTGCTACCCACCAGCCGCCCAGCCGGCCCTGCATGAGGGGCTCAGCCCAGGCTCACTCCCACCCCTGCCGTAGGAGCTACCATCTGCACTGCACCGGCCTCTCCCCCACCGCTGCCCAGGAGGTGGGGACCCTGTGGGTGGGGGCAAGCAAGATTCTGTAGCATTTTCAACTCTGCTGGTTGGCAGCTCACTCTTGGGGCATCAAGGGGAGATGATCCCTGGGGTCTCCCCCATGCCTTTCCCCAAAGGTTAAATGCATGTTCCTGTCTGGCCCACTCAGAAGGTCCTCAATCCAGAATGATTCCTGAGCTCACAGGTTCCAGGATCTGGCTCATCCGGAGAGATGATCCCAGGCCTGGATTAGACTGAGCGCTCAGAAATGGCGAGTGAGATTATGACTCTATTAAAGGCCCAGTGCACAAAATTTGTGCATGGGTAGGGTCCCTAGACCTGGCTGGCGATCAGGGCCAATCTGTGGGGTGACTGGCAGGGTGATTGGGGGGCACCCGCCTTGGCCGGCCTGGTGCCGCCTGCTCGCTGGACCTGCCCCCCCCACCACCACCACCAGTTGCCTCCCTCTGCGGGGCAACCAGTGGGGCAATCGGGGAGGCCCCCGCTGGCACCCAGCTTGGCTGGCCTGGGGCCTGAGGGTTGGGGGACAGTTCCTACATTGAGCGTCTGCCTCCTGGTGGTTAGTGTGCATCATAGCGACTGGTCATTCCACCAGTCGTTCCGCCCTTTGGTCAATTTGCATATTAGGCTTTTATTATATAGGATTGCATTGCCTCTCAGTACAGAGACTCAGCAGCAGGTGCCTCTGTCACAGCTTCTGTTTATTGGCATCTCTGTGTATTGGGTCCCGTAGAAAAAATCATGAGGATAATGAGGTGTCGGCATAAAACCTCAGAGGACGTTGCCATCACCAGCACCATTGTACGGATGACAAAACTGAAGCTCCGAGAGACAAGGGGACACATGCCAGGTCCCAGAGCTGATCTGGGACTCCGCCAGGTTGAAGCCAGATAAGGCTGCCGTCAAACCCAGCGTTTTCTGCTGCAGCACATCTTCTCTAATGCCTCCCATCTGCTAGACACACACACACACACACACACACACACACACACACACACACACACACACACACACATGTTGGGCCTGCCATGCACCAGCAGAATCCGGTCTTACTCATCATTGACTCTCCAGAGTCCAGCACAGGTGCTAGTATACAGTGGCGCTCCATAGATGCCTGCTAAATGAACAAACGACTAGGGCAAGCAATGGGCAGAATTGCTAAGTGCCCTCTGAGAGGGTCCGCGATTTGGTTGCTATTCCTAATGAGCCGGCTACACAGGCTCCTCCCATGCATGCTTCTGGCTGTTATCTATGCACTCCCTGCCCTGGGGCTGACCATGAGCAACTCAGGGGAAAATGCTGGTTTTGATCTAGAAACACCCACCCCCCCTTTATCTATCACGGCCTGCTACCTAATCCCCAGATTGGATGAAAAGAAGGGTTAGAGGAAAGCAAAATTTCAAAGCAGAAATGACCCCAGGACTGAGGGTGAGGGCCATCCTGTCTTCATTCCAGCAGGCCCTCAGCACCCTGGCAAAGACCTTGCACATAGTAGGTGCTCACATGAATGAATGAGTCGGTGTTGGCTATTTCAAGCAAAGGAGAAATACAGCTGTCCCCAGGTCCCCTCATCCCAACCACACACACACACACACACACACACACACACACACACACACACACACATGGGAGGCACCTGCTTGGAGGCTTAAGGGAGCCTGGCACCCATCGGCAGGGGACAGGAGCCCTCTGCCGTGCTTTCTCTCCTCTCCTCCTCCCGGCTGCTCTCCTTGCCCTGGAGCTGGAGCAGGGACTAACATTGTTTCCTGGCCTAAAGAGATAATTGCCCTTCTGGCTGGGTAAAAGCTGCCTCGCAGAGCCGAGTGAAATATCATTAATAAAGGAGACTGATTTACTCAGGAATTCCTCCTGAAGTGAGATTAATAAGCCATCCCCCGGTGTTAGATATAATCTTCAGTTCTCTCCTCGCCGCATGACTTATTTTTGCAACAATTGCACTATTCCGTCATTAATCATTACAGGAGGCCAACAGTTTATCTCAGCTAATGGGCCCGATACACAAACACAACAACATTCTCCTCCCAGTTGACGAGGGGGAAATTCAGGGGGAGAAAAATTAATCAATTGTGTGCTTCTTGTTAAGGAAATAAGCTCCCACTTTACCCAGGAATCAGAGCATATACACACTGCGGTGTAAATGAATATGACATGTGACTACAGATGGGTACACAGAGAAGGAGTACCACAGTGAACACAGGCCTGCCTCGGAGATACCGCGGGCCTGGTGCCCGTCCACCCCAATGAAGCCAATGTCGCAATAAAGTGAGTTACACGCATTCCCCCCACTCCACCCCCAGTGCATACAAAAGTTATGTTTACACTCTACTGCAGTCTATTAAGGGAGCAGTAGGGTTATGGCTTAACAACAACATACATGCCTTAATGATAAGGGGGGATAAATGGTGATGGGAGGAGACGTGACTTGGGGTGGTGAACACACGATACAAATTGCAGAGGATGTACTATAGAATTGTGCACATGAAACCCTATATAATTTTATTAACCAATGTCACCCCAATAAATTTTTTATTGCTAAAAAAAATGCTAACCACCCCCGAGCCCTCTGCGAATCACAACTTCTTGGCTGGTGGAAGGCCTTGACTCAACTCGTTAAAAACGCAGTATCCGTGAAGTGCAATAAAAAGACGTTTGCATGTATCTAAATGGGTGTGGAGCGTGACCTTGAGTACATTCATGTCATGAGATTTTGTGTATGTAAATCGTGTATAAGGTGTGTCTGGGTGTGGATGAATCTAGGGTTCAAACAAATATATACAAAATAGCAGAGTTTGCGGATATATGGTATGGGATTACGCGCTAAGCTTTACATGTACGTGGACATGTGGCATGGACCTGTGTAAGTGGAAATGTGCATGGCATATGACTGTGTAAATGTGTATGCCCGTGTATGGTGTTGTGTGTGTAAGTATGTGATGGATGATTTTAGCATGTACGTGCCAGCTAATGACTGTATGCTCCATAAAGGTTCACTACACAAAATTGAAAGACAAATTCTTCAATCTAAAAATACATTCATTACCAACCTTTTAACTTGCCTACTTCTGCTCCTCTAAATTTCCTCCCTTCCTCCCTTCCTCCCTTCCTCCCTTCCTCCCTTCCTCCCTTCCTTCCCCTCTCCCTCGCCCCCTCCCTCCTTCCCTCCCTCCCTCACTCCCTCCCGCCTCTCTCTTTCTATCAGTTTGTCTATCTAGTCTTAGGCTGGACTCCTAGAAACAGAAAAGCAAGACAGGGCTTCCCACCCAGCGATCCATGGGCTGGGGGAGAAGTAGATTTTCCCAGGATGTCGGCAGAAGGCCATCTCTGAAGAAAGGGGCAGCTGTGAGCCCTCAGCAGCCAACGCTCACGGCAGGTGGTGATGGGTGCAGCTGCCCAGTGCGGGGGACCTAGGAGTGGCACCTTCGCACCGAATGTACCTTCGGTTCATGACCCGGAACTTCTTAGGCTTACTTTGGGGGTCAAGGGGAACTGATGGGCTTTAAGAACTCCACGATCAGAGCTGGACTTCGGAACAACAGCCCTGGGGACCTTCAGGCTGGATTGAGGGGGCCGGGCTGTGATGGCCCAAGATAGACCTGGGGCACGCAGGAAGCCACAGCAGGGCAGTGTGGGGGACCGCACGCTCTGCTGGTCTCCACCCTGGTGCTTCAGGATCCCCAAGGGCCCAGCATGCAGTGGGGCGTGGGGCACACGGGCACAGAGCCCACAGCCATCCCTGCTGTCCCTCCCACAGCACGGGGCAGTTCCGGCCCCGTCAATGGCACCGTTCAGCCAGATGGGCTCCTGTCCCCGTGGGAAGGAGAGAGGCTGGCTGGGTGCATATTTATAAACCCACCTCCTGGTCCTTGTGGTGGGCAGCGAGGCAGTGCCCGTGCGGGCGATCGGCCCTGGGCCTCAGCTCCGACAGCCGAGGCTTGTCTGGGCCAGCGGAGGGCCGCCAGCCTGGCCCCCGTCTCGGGCAGGAACAGGCCGGCAGCCCGCAGCTTGGGTTGCATCCTCGCCCCCTCCCCGGGCCGCGGAGGAGTCGGGCGGTCCAGAGGCATTTCTGATGTTGTTTCATGAAACCCGAGTCCTGAATCCTGAATTATGGCCACGCTCAGGCTCTCCACCGGGCAACTCGGAGGAATGTGAAATGGGGCGATTCTGGCCGCCGCTGCCCGTCATCGCTCAGAGAATGCGGTGTTTGTCCCTGGGATTAGAGGCAGCTTTTCATGTGAACACACTGGAATGAGCAGGGTTTGGTTTTGCAAAACAAACTCCTCTCCTTCGGGGCTGGCTGGGGGTGGCCCAGGCTGCAGGCACCCCGCTCTGACTCACACGGGCACTCACACTCTCACACCCACGCCACGCACAGGGGGGCCACCGGCGTGTCTCTCTGAAGGGCAACAGCTCGGTCCCAGGGCTTACACCCCAGGGCCGGGCTGGCTTCAAATCCCAGCTCCGCCACTGAAAGAAGCTGAAGGACCCGGGGCAAGTGGCTCAGCCAGACCTGTGCCCGGGCCACTGATCGTCTTTAACGCACACACTTAACTATTATCCGAGGTTTCGCTTTCCGGGCTTTCAGTCACCCGCGGCCAACGGCTTTTCTGAAAATATGAAATGGGAAAATCCCAGAAATGGACAATAAGGGTTGCATTCTGTGCCATCCCGAGAATCTTGATGAAATCTCGGGCTGTCCTGCTCTGCCTCCCCCGGGGCGAGAATCACCTCTCTATCCAGAGCACCCACCCCATAGGCACTGCCCGTTGGTGGTCCCTTAGCAGCCTCTGAGGGTTATCAGATCGCGTGTCCAGGTGCTCGTGTTCAAGGGCCTTTGTTTTACTTAATAATGACCCAAAGCACAAGAGTAGGGGTGCTGGCCATTCGAATTTCCAAAAAAAAAACCCCACAAAAAAAAGCCGTAAATTGCTTCCTATAGGTAAAAAGGCCCTGTACATATAGGAAAAACACATAGTATATCTAGGCATCAGTACTATCTGTGGTTCCAGGCATCCGCTGGGGGTTGGCTCGTATCCCTGTAGATAAGAGGGGACCCTTGCACTTAAGTGAGGGGTAGGTGAGTTAATATTTTGTAGATGCTTAGCAGGGGGCGTACGTAGGGAACGTGCTGAGTCTGAGCAGGAACTCCCCCTCCCCCAGTCTCTGGGCCTCTCCCACCTGTCAAAGGACTTCTCCCCAGGCCCTGGCAGTTGGTGAGCGGGTAAGGGAACACGGCCTCTGTCTGCTGGCAGCATCCTCCTCGCTCCCTGGCTCAAGGCGGGAAGGTCTCAGCACTTCCCAGCCCGGTCAGCTCAGTGTCACACTGAGCACCTCATCAAGCACAAGACCCTCCCAGTATTGGGATGCACTCCAAACCCAAGTTCTGCCCGAGGCATCGGAACCCCAGTGGAGGGCTTGCCATGCGCGGTGAGCCAGGGAAAGAAAGGCTCGGACTTCCCACCCGTTCCCGCCTATTCTCCCCACAGAACCTGCATTCCACCCCCACTTTCGGGAGGGGAAACCAAGCTTGAGAGTCCGGGGGGCTCCCCAGTGTGGCTTGGCGGCCTGATTTCAAAGCCCAGGCGTGTCACCGCTCACCCGTGCCACCTGTGGGCGTAGCGATGGCTGGGGTGGCCCCTGCCCGTAACAGTAGATCCAGCCACTATGTAGGGAGCAGTGATGGGCTTCCGTTTCTGGCTGATGTCAGAAAGAAACGTGCTGCAGTGTCTCGACACTGCCCTGATGTTTGCTAGAGTTTCCACCCGACAAACAGAGAGCTCGGCCTTGAACTTGGACCTGGAACAGCCAAGGAGCTAACTGGTTTTTAAAACTGCTTCCTATTTTCATGGTGCGCATTTCTTATCATGATCTGCTATCGATGCCAAGTGGCATTGATTTTTCCATTTCTGGTAGCAATCAAAGGTTTCTTTTAAAAGTGCATGTAAGTTTAAAAAATGAGTTGACTTAATGAGAAGTATTATAACAAGGAGTGGTCGAAGCAGTCAGTCATGTGAGGAACAGGAGTGAGGGCGGCTGTCCAATGCTTAACTGTGGAAACCGCAGCGTTTGGCTGTGCTACTTCTCCAGACCTGGGCGAGCGGGTCCTCTGGCCTCTCTGTGGAGCTGACCGCTGGGGCGGCCCTGAATGGAGCCCGCCAGGGGGGTCAATCGGGCCTGGACCTGCCCTTTTCCCTCAGAGGGTGGAGGGCTCCTTCCCTGCACCCCCTGATTTCAGTCCCCACCTAAACAGCCAGCCCCCCTCCAGCCCTGAGCTGGAGTTCTAGACGTTGAATGGGACATCTAGCTGGAGGCGAGGGCTGCTTCAAGGCCCCAATGGATCCAGGGAGCTGTAGTGCCTTCCTGGAGTGAGAATCCCAGTGTGGGGAGAAAGAGAAAGGGGGATGCGAGGGAAGGACCCCTACACACACACACACACACACACACACACACACACACACACATACACACACACACACACCACATATATACATCACACACACACATCATATCACATACCCACATGCATGCACATACACACCAGACACATCACACACATACATCCACATCACATATACACATATCACATCACATACACACCATATACACACATACACACATCACACACATGCACAGCTACACATACCACATACATACATCACATTGACATACCACAGGCACACACATGCATGCACACCACATATATGCATTACATACACAGATCACATACACACATCACATCACATACCCATGTGCATGCACATACACACCAGACACATCACACATATACACACATCACATACACACCATATACACACATCACACACATGCACAGGTATATCCACACATCACATATACACACATGCATGCACACGCACACGCGCACACACACACACACACACACACACACATACACACTGCTTGCTCCCTCCAGGGACCAGCCCCAGATGCTGGTGGGGGTCAGTGCGGTGAGGAGACCAGCCCTTGCTCAGGCCCACTGGCCTCTGGTCCTCCCACCTCCCAAAATGGAAGTCACAGGAACGGACAGAAAAGGTATTTGGCCTAATTACAGGGGCCATCCTGGGCCTGGGTTGGCCAGCCCCGCCTGTCCCTGTCCCCTGCCCATCCACTTTCCTGTGTGCCGGGCAGCTCTGGCCAAGCCGCTTCCCGGACACCGTGTCCATTTGGCCTCAATTACCTGGCAGGGCCATGGGCTTTGAAGTGGCTGCAGAGGCCGCCGGGAGGCTATTTTTCTCTCACCTGTCACCACTTATTTTCCTGGGCTGCTGGCCTGTGGCCCGGCCATTTTTAACTAATGGGGATTAAATAATCCAGCTGGAATACCAATGCCCAGCCCCGGCCCCGGCCCCTCGGTCTACATCGGAGTCATTAAGCCCTCAGCCTCGCTGGCAGGCCTGCCTGGGACTGCACAGGCCGGGGCCGGGTGGCACGCTGGGGATTTTTATTGCCGCCTCATTATAGCCATTATCCACAAACACAACCGCTAATGAGAGGCTGAGGAATTCAGGGAGGAACGGTTTCATTTGGGCTGGAGGAGGAAGCCATCGTCTGCCCTGAAATAGCAATGCCCGGTCTGAGGCCACCTCTCCCCATCACCCCGCATCCCGGGGGCGTGGCGGGGGGCATGGGCAGGGGCATGGCGAGGAGCCCTGACGTCTGGGGTGTGGATGCCTGAGGAGGAAGGGATGCCCACATCTCACCTGGGGGGTGGCAGCATTTACTGCCGATGCCTAGGGCCCAGGTTTGCATGAGTGCTGTGGGGTGACCGTGCCATTTGTCAGACAAACCAGGGCACCTCTGACAGTGAGAGGGCTTAGCCGCTTCTCTGCTGGGCTTAAGCCAGCACCATCCTGGGTTGGAAAAAGTGAGGCACGCACCTCGGGTGCAGAGTTTCAGAGTGCGCCCAATGGTCATCAAGATAAATACATTAATGCCCTATTTCTTTAAAAAGTAAAAAAATAAAAATAAAAAATAAATCCATGACTATGAAACCCTTACATCCAGGCAGGACCCCACAGGCTGGCGTGATGATGGCAACATTGATCACACAATCGCAGGGCAGAACCTGTCTTTAAAATGTGAATGTTTTGTTGACCATGGATTTTTGCTTAAGTTTGATGTGTTTTAAAATATTGCATGAGAATAGTATTTGTCTTCAATGACTGAGCCCTCTTATATTTTGCGCTCAAGGCACATGCCTCACTTGCTTCTCTTGCCAAACCACGTTTAGAAAATTAAAGTGTCTGATGCCAGCGCTTGCCTCTGTCTCTCCGGCCCTCTGTGCTTGGACAAACAGACCTTCCCTGTTCGCTGTGCCTCTCACTTCCAAGCCTCTCTCCAGCCTGGTCCCTCATCCTCCAGCTCTCTGACCCCACTAAGTCCTCATCTGAGACGGAAAAGGCCAGAAGACTGTAGGATCCCGTCTTCACCGTGCTGGGGGTGGGAGGGAGTCGATTCATAATGCTATATGTAATGAAAATATCCTTTAGTAACGAAGGGGAAATAAAGACATTTTCTAATGAAAGGACATTTTTAAAAGTGTGCCCATCAGGTCTCTACTGCAAAAAAATGCTAAGGGACATTCCTCTGGCTGAAGGGAAATGATACCAGATACAAATCTGGAAAATCACAAAGGAGGAGCCTCAGTCATGGCAAACAGCTAGAGAAAGAGAAAAGACTATTTCCCCTCTTAATTTCTTCAACATACAGAGGATTGTTTAAATCAGAAATGTGTCACATTGCCCCGTGGGGTTTGTAATATATGTAGACTAGTGACCCAGTGCATGAAATTTGTGCACGGGGGAGAGGGGGTGTCCTCAGCCCGGGCCTGCACCCTCTCCAATCTGGGACCCTTGGGGGATGTCTGACTGCCGGTTTAGTTCCGATTGGCCCTGATCAGGCTGGCCAGCCAACCTCCCGCAGTCCCTCCCACCCCCTGGCTGGCAGGCCCCATTGCCTCCATAGGGACTGGGCAAGATGGCTCCGATTGGCCCCGATCTCCGGCCAGGCTGAGGGACCCCACCAGTGCATGAATTCGTACACCAGGCTTCTAGTAAAATAATAAAAATAAATTTAGAAGATAATAACAGAATAAGAGAACATAATAATAGAAAAACAATAAAGTGGAGGGTCTACATTCAACCATATCAGGCTTTCATCAAATGTTCATGGGCTAAACACTGTAATGAAAAGGCAGAGATTTTCCATACCATGCAATGTCATCAGAAGACTAGAGAATTTGGATGAATGGAGGCCTGATAGCCACCATAGGGGCTGATACAGCTAACCAGTTGTTAAACTATTGGAATAATTCCATACCAGTTGCTAACCAGCCCGAGTGTCCACTCCATCCTACACCCTTTCCTAAGAACCTGTACCCCTACCAGCCCGCATCTCAAAGGTTCATGCCTGGCACAGATCAGGGACCCTGGGACCCGGCCACGCGCTGTTGTAATCTGGCATTTCCAGCGCTGCCCTGGTTGGCACGATTTTGAACGTCACCCCTGGATGAATGTCAACATTTGAAACCAGGGGCTACAAGGGCCTCACTTGCTGTGCCAGCCTCAGCCCGAGACTCATTTCAGTATTTTGTTTCTTCTGCATATTAGGAAGAACGTTCTGGTTCACCCTGGAAAAGAGTTTGAAACAATAACAACTTTACTTATTTGTTTAAACATATAATCTTTTTTTATTTCAGAGAGGATGGGAGAGGAAGAGATAGAAACATCAATGATGCGGGAGAATCATCGATTGGCTGCCTCCTGCACACCCCCACTGCAACCCAAGCATGTGCCCTTGACCGGAATCGAACCCAGGACCCTTCAGGGCCCTTCAGTCCCCAGCTGACGCTCTATCCACTGAGCCAAACTGGTCAGGGCAACAATTTTATTTTTTATTAACCATCCCCTTTACAATGTCAATATATACTTCAATTTAACAAAGGCATGCAGAGGAATTTTATCCAGAGGCTCACACACACACAAATTTAAAATTAAAAATAATAATAATAATTTGACAGCACCAAGAAATGCAGCCATGATCTCCGGGTGAGTTTCAATTGGGGAATATACCTTGATGTCTCTTTTGATTTTAAACGTTTCCTATAATATTGTTTATGTTATAGTTTTTTAAATACTTTAGACTATATAAGCATTTAAAAATGTAATTAAACATGGAAAATGCTAAGGGCTATCTAGAATATATCTGTGTGTGAATGTACATCTGTGAGTGTGTTGTAGCTGTGTACACACATGTGTGTTGTGTGAGCACGTGTGGCGTGACCAGCTCTTGTTATGTGCAGGTGGAAGGGGAGAGAGATGACAACCCGTTTCCCAGCATCTGCTCTCTGCCTGGGGCCCCCATCCGTTTAGCCAGAGGATGGCATACCCCCCCAAGCCTGCCAGCATGCCCACGGCCCATCTCTCCTGGTGACTCTGTGGCCCCCATGTCTGCGTGCAGAAAGGTCAGCCATGGGGTTTCAGACACACTCGTGATTACCTCCTGGGTGACCGCCGAGACCAGCCGGTTGGGGCCGACACCTTTCTAAACATAGAGGCCTGCCATCCCGTTCGTCACCAAAGCCACTGACGTACCCACCCAGACAGGCCCACACGCCGACGGGAGCCACTTATAGCCGCCTTCAAAAGGTCCCGGCGGGGGGTGCAGTGCCCAGGCGAGGGAGGGCGTGACCCTGTGGCCTGAGGCCTCTCGACCAGAGAGGAATCTCTGGGGCGTGACATGTACAGGCTGCAGGATCTGGGTTCGAATGCTCGTCACTCCTTGGAGCCTCTTTTGTTCCCATTGGGAAAGGGGATGTTACCGTCCTGACTCTTCCCAGGAAGCGGGGCCTGCTCTGGGGCTGGGACCTGGAGCTGAGCCCGCCCCACCCTTGGCCTCTCTTAGGCCTCGTAGACGGTCTTGGCTGAGGCAGGGACAGTGGGGGCATGGGCACAGAGGTGGGTGGGTGTAGATGTGGTTCCGATTAAACTCCCTATGTGCTGTGTGTCTTTAGGAGAGTCACTCCCCCTCTCTGAGCCGAATTCCGGTGAGCCGCCTCCAGTCCTTCCAGACCTACTGTGGGGAGTGCTTGAGCCACTGGTCCCTGATGTCCAAAGAGTACAGGTTCATGGTGAGTCCGGTTGGTCCTCGCTGTGGTCTAATGGCCGCAGAGCCCGCCCAGCCCAGGGCCCCCAGAAGGGCTTGGAGCCTGCGGCACGGGGACGTGGAGAAGGCCCAACTCCCTTCCTCTGGGCACGTGCTGCCCGTTCTCACCAGAGGCCCGGGAGCCCCCAAGCTGCCCGCAGGCTCCTGTCAGTGCACATTAACCCACTCCCGGGTGGAGGGACTAAGGCTGCTCCGGACACACTGCCTCTCAAAGAGACGCCAGCAGGGCGGCGCTGGGCCCAGCAGGGCAGCGTGGCACAGGGGCACCTCGGAGGCTCCCGGCGGAGATGTCTAGGAGCAGAAGCCCCTCCTCAGAGGCCCTTGAGTCAGAGGTTGGAGCTAACAGCCATGTGCCCCAACAGGCCCTGGTGAGCATGATCCCCCTGCCTGTCCAGCACCACCGGGTGCAGAGAGGATGGGACCAGGCAGGTGGACACAGGAGGACCCCCAGCCCCATCCTCCTTGGGCAAAGCTGCTGGGGCCGAGGGGTAATGGCAGCCCTGAGCTCAGCCTCCGGGACGTTGTGCCCTGGGTGGTGGCAGCCCTAGGCTGGGGCAGGCACTGGCTTTGGAGTCAGAGGCCTACGTCTGCATTTTCCCTCCGCCCCAAATCAGCGTGCAGCTTTGGTCAAGTGTTGCCCTCCCCGCACCTCAGTTTCCATATCTGTGAAATGGGATGGTACTCCCTACAGCACAGGGTGGTGGGGAGCCTGGGGCGGGACCCAGCGCTCAGGCAGAAGGTGGTGGGGACGAGGAGGAAGAGGACGTGTGAGTTTGGAGACGGTGTGAGAGGCAAGCCCTCCTCTGCCAGCGGGAGCTGTGGGGGCTGCCGCTCCTCCCCTGCCCACGCTGCTCTTTGCCACCAGCGACATCTGGCTCTGGGCCCTGGATGTGTATTAGGAGTGATTGCGTGTCCCTTTACATTCCGGGAGCTGTCGCTAACAGGTGCCGAGGCTCCGCTGCCCGGCGGATTTCAGCTCCCTGCAGGCCCTGCCCCTCTCCTGAGAGGCCCGGGAAGGAGGCACCTGCTTGGTGTTTCACTCCCGTGGGAGCCGGCTTCCTGGGAAGGGGCTGTGTGAAGTGCTGGCTGGAAATGTGTCCCAGGCGGCAGCCCCCACCTAGACCCCAGGCCCTCCCTCCCCAGACATGGGGAGAGAGGCAAGTCCTTTCAAATCGGTTGGAATTAGCGTGGAGGGAGGAGCGAGGTGATGCGCCCGGCCTGGGCTAAGGCTCAGCAGGGCTCCCATCCCACGTGGGTCACATTCTGGTTGGGTGTCGGGGGCATGTTTCCTAACCTGTCACACGAGCTCCGAGGGTGAAACGTGCTAGAAAATGTTGGACCCCAAATGCAAAGTATAATGATGTTGCAACCACCCAGAACAATTTGAAGCTAAAGGCAAGAAGCCCCTCTTCTTGACACCCCTCTCCCGGCTCCATGGCTTGCTGGGGGGTGGGGGGCTCCTCACAGCTGTGTGTGTACCCTCCAGCCCAGCCATCCACCTCTGTACACGGACACCTCACCGGGAGTTACCCCTTGACCTCTGCGGGACCAGGGATGGAGCTCATCTGTGCAGGTATGGGCTTGAACAGAGACAGGCACAGAAGCCGGAGGGCCATTCGGGCAGGAATTGAGGAGCCCAGGTTCCCAGAGCAGCATTGAGAGATGGGGCCTGGGCTCCAGGTGGGCACATCTCTCTGACCCCCCTCCTCCCTTGGCTTCTTCTGGTTTGGGTAGAACTCGCCCTCTGAATCCACAGGGGTATTTACTGTGCACCTACTGGGTGCTCGCAGTGTGAACAATCATGTTAACATGCACACGAACCACTTAGGAAACAGCTACATGTTAAAACCATGCAGCACCGAGAGCAAGGTACTCCAAGTTCATGGGAAACCTCAGCAGGCCAGAACCCCAGCCTCTGCCTCGTGGTCGCCTCGGCCATACCTTTCCACTCACAGCCGAGTCCCAGGCGCTCGCACGCAGGGCTCCGTGACTCTTACCAGACAGACGATTCCCACAACCTCAGTGATGTGGTTTCCCAGTCTAGAGAAGCGGCACCAATTAGGACGGGGACAGAGCGGGTGTCGCAGCAGTGTGTCCCGTCAGGAAACAGAAATGACAGCCCACATCCTGGTGGGAAAATGGGAGAGAAACACTGAGACGCAGACAGGAGGCTTGGGAAAAAAACACACACACACAAAACAAAACACAAACAAGCTCCTTGGGACACTGGGTGCCAGGACACAGCCCTCTGCACCGGCGTGGGGTGGGGGGGTCTCCCACACCTTCTCAGTGTAGTAAAACACAGGACAATGAGGAATACGCGTCGTTAAGTCCTTCTCTAGAAACGGCCAGACAATGCTTCGAGTCCTCTAGGAAAATAGGGACGCGGAGGATCTATGTTAGAAAACGTTCCCGTGGAAAAAAATGCTACATCAGAAAACGTTGCACATGGGAAGGGGGACCTTCGGTTATAGAAAAATTTAAACATGTGGGAAAGCTCTGTGGTCCCATGATTCGAGGACCCTGAGATGGGACAGGTTGACAGCTGTGAGTGATGGCCTACTTTTTTTTTATTTTTCATTTTTATGTATTGATTTTAGAGAGAGCAAGGGAGAGGAAGAGGGCGGAGAGAGGGCCAGAGAATTGGGATTGTTCCTCCGAAAAGCTCTGCGTGGAATGCAGCCTCACAATAAACCATAATCGAAACCCGGCTTTGCAGCGGGGGAAGGCCCCCTCCCGGGAGCCCCTAATTCGAACTTCCCGTGGGTGGAGGGAGCTGGGGCGGGCGCCGGGCACGAGGCCTGGGTGGCTGTCTCTGGGCTTCCGTGTCCCTGCTTCTGCCATGATCAGGCCAAGGTGATTTTGTTCAGCCCCTCCAGCCTCTCTAACCCCTCAAAACCTGCTCTGTTTCAAAGCCACTGACCCAAGCACACTTGGCAGGCTCAGACCTAAGGGTCATAGAGTGGAAAGAGTAGAGATCTCAGAATAGCGGGGGTGGCAGAGCTCAGCGTTCCCGGCTCGGGGTCACCGTGGTCCCCAGCAGCGCCGTGCAAGGTCCTGCAGGTCACGCACTGCCCAGAGCATCCCTAACAAAGCTGCCGGGAGAAGACACGCAGCCTCTACTCCGTTCTCCCCGCTGGGTGCCCGGTAAGAGGTCGCCTTTGCCCTGACAAAGGCTCGCTTCTGCTAATTGGCACGGAGACACTGTGTGCTCCAGCAAGGGGTCCTTCTGTCCCCTTCCTGACCCCGCCCCATGGCACACTCCCTCCCCAAATGACTCCCCCCATCATTTCTCGTCAATACCCAAACCTGGTGTAGTGCGCCCTCATGGAAGGGGTCCATCGTGTGGCCCGAGGCCAGAGAGAGCGTGAGCATCAGCGGCGACTGGAGCCACCGGGAGCCCAGCGTGTGGGGGCACATTTGGGGGTGGCGGGTGTGTGGAAGCCAAGAAACCAGGCCAGTGACCGAGGAACCACCTCTGGACCTGGGCTTGGACCAGGCGCCACTCCACCACCAGCTCCCATGGAGCTGAAGACAAGAGGCTGCGGTGCCCATCAGGCATTTTCTCTTCCTGAGCCTCAGTTTTCTCATCTGTAAAAGGCGACAATGCTCTCAAGAAGGTGGGCATGACGGTACAAGGGGGGCCACCGAGCACCGCCCCAGTAACTGACATGCACAGTAGGGTGTTCAGGGGCTCAGCTCCCCGGGGCCCACGGGCTGGCCCAGGCTGCCCTGTCCCCTGGCCTTGCGCACACAGGCCGCCCTCTGCTTTGCCTTCAGGCCCTTTCCGCTCCATGGAGCCCTATAGCTGTCCACCTGGGAGGAGCTCGAGGATTTGAAAATATAGGGGTGGCCCAGTGGTTGAGCAGTGACCTATGAACCAGGAGGTCACGGTTCGATTCCTGGTCAGGGCACATGGCCGGGTTGCGGGGCTCAGTGCCCAGGGTGGGGCGTGGACGAGGCAGCCAGTCAGTGATTCTCTCTCCTCATTGTTGTTCCTATCTCTCTCTCCCTCTCCCTTCCTCTCTGAAAGCAATAAAAATATATTTTAAAAAAGGATACAGGGATGAGGTAGGGTGAGGCACACTCCTCAAGTAGCCCACGGAATTGTCAGCCGCATCTTCACTGATCTTGAGGGTCACAGCTGTGGCCCAGATGTGGTGGGGGAGTTTGAAAAGGCTGAGGCTTGTCCTGGCTGCTCAGGAGCTGGCCCCGCGGAGGGGACAGAGGACAGGCCTCGGAGCCCTGAAGAGGAGGCGGGCTGGCCACAGGGAGGCAGGGCTCCCCCAGCCCAGGCCCCTGCCCCTGCCCTGCCACTCACTAGCCATGCTCAGGCCCTGGGGAGGCAGGTGTCACCAGACCAGGCCACTTCCTGATGTCTCACTTCTGTGGACACGTCCATGGCCTCAGGCTCTACGCATGGTCATCGAGCCCGTGGTTTGCCGCAATGATCCCTTTGTCTGTGGTGCCAGGCTGACGAGGGGTGACTGTGCCCATTCAGGCCCCACTCGGAGGCCCAGGAGGGCCTCGGCTCTCAGACGCAAGGCCAAGGCCAGGCGCGCACTGTCTGAGTTTTAATCAGCTGCCATCTGAAGCGTGCGGATCATATGGATCATGCAAGGTGACGGCTGACCCAGCCACTTTCTGTAATTGGGATCAAGTGCCCTAGTGGCGCCTGGAGGGGAGGCTCTTGGGCTCAAAAGGCCTGCCAAGGCCTGGCCTCTTGACTCCCCAGGGGCATAGGGGGCCTAGGCCACCTCCATTGCTAGCGGAACCCCAGTCCCCTCCCCCACCTACAGCCCAGTGTAGCTTCCTCACCTTAGCTGCCTGGCCCGCGTGCTAGGGAGGAGGGGGTGGGGTAAGTTGGAAGCCCACTCCTGCCCCCACCCCACACAAGGCAGTCCTCCCTCTTCCTCAGGCCTCTCCTCCCACCTCTGGCACTCTTGACACAGATACCAGCTTGAGTCAGACCTGGGGTTCCAGACCTACTTACTGGGTGGAAGCCAGTCCCAAGCCTCCCTGAGCCTCAGCTTTCATATCTGAGCAATGGGCATCTTTAGATCACTCAGCCAGTGTGACTGAGAAGACAAAAAGAGATGATGGGTATCCATTGTCTGTCAGCCCCTCCTGCATGAAACGGGGAGTATAAGGCGAACCCACCCAACTCCCTAATTTAGCAACCGGTGTCCATGTTCTCTGTTAGCTCTGAAGTGCTACGTGAGTATATCTTATTACATCAATAATGAAATTTGACATTATTAACAACGAGAGGCCTGGTGCATGAAAATTCATACACTGAAGCAGCGGAGTCCCTCAGCCTGGCCTGCCCCCTCTCACAGTCCAGGAGCCCTCAGGGATGGGAGGCGACCCGGCGATCAGGGGAAGGCAATGCCCTATCACACCTCTGCTGCTGCCACTGCTGGCAGAGCAAGCCTTGGCCAGCCCTGGTTACCTGAGCCTCGGGCGGCCCTGGACGGCTATGGGGCTGAGCAGACTGGGTGCCGCCATCTTGTGACTGTGGGTGCCACCATCTTAGAGGGCGTGGCAGTAAATTAGCATATTCCCTCCTTATTGGCTGTGGGTGCCGCCATCTTTGAGGGCGGGGCAGTCAACTAACATTATTTCCTCCTTATTGGCTGTGGGCACCGCCATCTTTGAGGGCAGGGCAGCAATTAGCATATTCCCTCCTTATTGGCTGTGGGTGCCGCCATCTTTGCGATGGTGTGAGGGTCAATTAGCATATTCCCTCTTTATTAGATAGGATAGTCAATGTCTTGTGAGAGTGGAACTCTGTGCATGCAGCCCTATGCTAAATAAACACCTTTCCTTGCATTGTCTACTTGAATCCTCACACCAACTCAATCCAGTGGGTGCTATTGTAATTGGGAAACTGAGGCACAGACAGGTTGAGGAACCTGTTCAAGACCACGCAGGATGAAGCCTAGACTGGAAGCTGGATCTGACTGGATTCAGAGCTTGCACCCCTAACGACTGAGCCCCCTGCCCTTCTTAATGGTGTACTATTTTTTATGGAGGCCCCGGGACCCAGCCTCATGCCAGGGCCACCTACTGTAGGCAAAGCTATTCTCTGCCCCTGAGGGTCTGTTCATCCCAGGTGCCATCCACTGCCCCACCCCCGATGCCCATCTCAGAGCGGTGCTCCAGAGGGCCAGTCCTGGGAAGGCCACAGGGATCCTGGTTCCCACCAGCACCCCCTCTGCTGGCTCCCACACCCCTTCTCACCCCCTCCCACCTCCTTCCATCCCATGGGTCCCAGGAAAGGCTTGCCTCTGCCAGCCTGCCCATGGGCTGAGAGCCAGCCACACCCACCTGCCTCTCACCATCACATCTGGTGGAGCTGGGTCCAACAGTGTTGGGCAAGGTTTGGGGCGTGGGTGTTGTTCCCATGAGTACCTCACCTCCTCTGCCTGGCCTCCACTGTGCCTGAGAGGATGGGAAGACGTTTAGCATTTTACAGATGCTGAAAACTTCGTGGAGAAAAAAACAACAGTCAGGTGGGTGAAGAAGCCCAGGGCAGTTTTGGGAATCGGTGAAGGCTGGAGAGGGATGTAATATGAATGAGGCTGGTACCTAACAGTGCAGAATGCTAAACGCCTCGCGCACTCCACACGGCATCTCCACTTCGTCTTGTGCGGGAAGGCTGGGAACTGCGAAAGGGGCACCGACCCATTCGGCGGTGACCTTTAGGAAGGTCACTCTGGCTGCCGTGGTGAGGATCCACGCACCCGTTGTGCAAACGTTTACTGAGCACCTACCATGTTGGAGACGTTGGTCCCGGCTCTGGGCACTGCATGGTGAAGAGGACTGACACTGTCCCCGCCCCGGTGGAGCTTCTGCTTTAAGGGGAAATCACACCTTGCACTGGGGCGGCTGGGCGGGCCGCAAGGGCTCTCAGGAGTTCAGCTCTCTCCCTCCCACTCCCCCCTCCTCCTCCTCAGCTCCAGCCAGTCGCCCTCCGCCTGGGCCTGCAGGTTGAGCCGCTGCCCCTAAGACAGGTGGCCTTCCACCTCGCAGCTCAGAGCTGCTCGGAGACACACTGACCCCAGCCCCCCTCTCGGGAACTCGGCCCCTTCCCTGTGCCCCAGACTCCTCCGCTGATTCGCTGGGTCCTTGCTACTCTGTGCCCCGTGCCTGCTTGCTAGTATCGTGTTTTGTTTTTTTAATTGTAGTAAAATACATGTAACATAACATTTACCATTTTAACCATTTTTAAGGGTACCGTTCAGTGGTAAGTACTAGTATATTCACACTGTTGTGCAACCAATCTCCAGAACTTGCTCATACCCTCAACAACAACTCTACGTTCCCCTCTCCCCCAAGACCCCCAGCGACTACCTGTTCCTATGAGTCTAGGGACCTCATCGAAGTGGAATCACACAGGATTTGTGTTTGCGTGACGGGCCAAGGTTCATCTGTGTTGTAGCATGTGCCGGATTCCCTGCCTTTGAAAGAATGAACACTGTAATAGTCCATGTGTGGAAATACCACCTCCTATTTATCCGTTCACCCATCACTCACTACTTGGGTTGCTTCCGCCTTCTGGCTGTGGTGAGTAATGCCCCTGTGAATACGGGTGCCTACCTCTCTCTTCGCCTGTCTGCTTTCGATTCTTTTGGATACGTACCCAGAGTGGATCAAACTGTGATTGTATTTCTAATTTTTTGACGAATACCTGCCAGCATCTAAAGCTGAGCCAGTCAGTATAAAAACACAGGCAGTTTCCCGTCTCCAAAGAGCACACACCACAGGTTAAAAATCTGCCTCTCCCCGTGGGCTATACCAGCCATCTCAGGAGGCCTTGCTTTTCAGGCTAAAGCCCCCAGAGCAGCTGCTATCCCCAACCAGGAAGGACAATTTACAAGCAATGGCGAAAGTCTCTGCCTACCCAGCCCGGGACAAGAACCATCCTTCGTTGCCTCAGGCGGTGTGGGCTGGCGGTCAGTGTGGGAAGACGGGGTTTCACGGGCCATTCGAACAGATGGACCTGAGTAACAGCCAGCCCACAAGCAGCACGTGATTGACCTCGTCAAGGTCTTTGTAGCCCAGTGTTTCCACACAATTGAGATTTGGGGGGCAGGTCATTTTTTTTTTTTTTTTTTTTTTTGCTGGGAGTGGGGGCAGGAGGGCTGTCCTCTGCATTGTATGATGTTGAGTGACATCCCTGGCCTCCACCCATTTGATTCCGGTAGCACCTTTCTTCCAATGTGACACTCAGAAATGTCTCCAGATATTGTAGGTGTCCCCTGGGGTGGGGGTGCAGGATCACCCCTGGTGGGGGCCCACTGGCATGTCCAGAGCATCCTTTGTCATGGGCTACAGCCGGCTCTGCTGTCGTTTATACTGTTACTTAGACCGTATACATTTGAGCTAAAGCCAGCTTGGGATCCCAAGGTCAAGAATATTTGTAGAGTCTAGCCAGTTTGGCTCAGTGGATAGAGCACTGGCCTGTGGACTGAAGGGTCCCAGGTTCAATTCTGATCAAGGGTATGTACCTTGGTTGCAGGCTCCTCCCTGGCCAGGCCCTGGTTGGGCAGCGAGCAGGAGGCAATCAGTCGATGTGTTTCTCTCACATCCATGTTCCTCTCTATCTTTGCCTCTCTCTTCCACTCTCTAAAAAAGCAATGGAAAAATATCCTCTGGTGAGGAAGAGGAATATGAAGAAGGAGGAAGAGAAGGAGGAGGAGGAGGTAGAAAGAAGCACTGACAAGGACCGCTTGGTGCCGCGGGGTCTCTGGAAGTTTCCTCTGGGGCTGCACTTGAGAATGGCCCTGAGAGTCCAGCCTCAAGACTGCAGGGGGCAGGTTTGGCCTTCGGAACACAAGCAGCTCTCCAGGGGCTGTGCATGCAAATTGCCGCTGCCAGGCGCTAATTATAAAGCATCATGAATTATTCTTTGCTGCTCTTGAAAGCAGGTCTTCCTCACAGCCTCCGTGACTCCTGATGTGAACCGAGATGAGTAAGCCCAGATTTCGGGTGCCTCTGAGAGGAGGTTCACCCCCACATGCACAATCAAGTCAGTTACACCCGGGAAGGGGCTGTCCCCGAGGTGGGAGCAGGTGGCCCTGTGACTCTCCCACGGACCATCTCCCAGGTACCGACCCAGCCCTCGGCACAGGCACTACGTGGAGAGGAGTCGGCTTCTCAGAGGAGCCTCTGCGCCCCCACTTCAGCCGGTGTCCCAGCTTTAAGAGATCTCTGCCGCTGTTCAAACCAGGTTCCCGAGGCTGAGCTCCATCAGGCCCCAGGCTCATGGCTAGACCTGGCTTGGTCTGTGACATGCAGACCCTGGGGTGTCCCCCTTTTCGCTGAGCCCTGTGCTCGGGCCTGGGCCGCCCCCACTGATGGTGACATTGCCCCCGGTGTTGTAGCCAACACCGCGCGGGTGCTGAGTGGTCCCAGACTGTTTCCCATGCACACCAGCACCCACCTGGTCCCGGGCAGATTGAGTCGCTCTTTACAGAGTCCTAGGACAGGTGGGTACCCTCCCCACGGGACACGGAGCAGCAGAGAAGGGGCATCGGGGTTGGGAGGCTGGATGGCACGCCAAGGGGGCAAGTTGTTAAACTTCCATCTCGCACGGGGCCTAAGCGCATAGCCTCTGCCCGCAGGCCCAGGTTCCAAACCTGGCATGGCTGCTGCGCGCCCTTGGCCGGGTCCCTCCCCTCCATACCTCGGAGTCTTTACCTGTCGGTGGGGCTGATGACAGACCCGAGCCCGTAGGACTTTTGTGAGGAGTCAGCTGACCAGTAGAAAGCCCTAGAACGCTCCCCGGCATTCAAGATGCAGCTCGTACATTGTTCTCCCCGCCACGTCGCCTCCAGAAGGCACGGGGAGTTCCCTGGGCTTCAGTTTCCTACGGGGGGAGGTAGACACGGCAGTGCCTTCTGCAGAGGGGAAACCAGAAAAGAAAACACACCTAGCGTGGCGAGTCCAGGGCCTGGCACCCGGCAGGTATGCGGTAATTGGCAGGGGCTATTTTTATGCGACTACAAAGCCAGGTCCTCGGCTTCTGATTCCTGTCCGTGGTCATCGTGTGGTCTCCTCTCGCTCTTCTGTGTTGGAGGAGCTGTGTGGGAGAACCTTCCCATCAAAGGGTCTGTGCAGGGGGGCGTCTGTCTGTCAGATCAGCATGTTGTGTGAGCCCAGAGGTTGTGGCCATGTTCCCCCCTTTCCTTGGCCCTTCCCATCAGGTGGCAGTTTGGGTGGAAAGCAGTTATGGCCGCTGAGCAGGTAATGGCGTGAACGGCTCCATGTTCCTCTTTACACAGCTGGTTTCTCGTCCCTGAATGCAGTGAATTATCGGAGGGCAGTCTGCCCATTGCTGGGGCAGAGATGGTGCCTTCTGATCCACACCACGTCCTCTGGGACATGGCTCGGGCCCTAACTTGCTGTGTGACCCGGGGCCAATACTTAATCTGTCTGGGTTTCATTTTCCTTGGAGAAAAGAGACTAATAATAATGAGATCGCCAACACTGTGCCAGGACCTGGAGGGGCCAAAGCAAACAAGGGGCCTGGGTTCTCGCCCGAGCTGTGTGACCTCAGACAAGCCGCCCCACCTGCCCAGGACGTGTATGGCACGTCTGTAAAGTAGGCATGACACACATGGACCCGTTGTTTGTGTCCCTAGCTATTTATACCCTGCTTGCTTCCAAAAAGGACCGGAGACAGCTTGTAATCAGATGCTGTGAAAATAGACATGGAAAATCAAAGACCGGGAGGAAGGAGGAGGAAGAGGCCAATAGACCGGCCACATCGACCAACATAGTTTCTGTGGTTCATCTGACCCTTTTTGCCTTGGGTCCCAGGAAGCTCAGGGCTAAATTTATTATTCCAGAATTAGACAGCCCAGACAATTACCTGTTTAAAAGAAAATCCACTCTTACAAGTTGTTCAAGAGACACAACCATTTTTTTTTTCTTTCCTGGAATTAAATTCTGAAAATAATCAACAATGATACCAAACCTCAGGAAGTGGTCTATAAATGTTAGCCTTTCCATTGATTCCCTCGATACCTAGTTATTGTGCAAGATGCCAGGTGTGGAGAAGGTTGGGGCTATGGGATGAAGAAAGCTAACCAAGTACTGGTAGCTGCCCTCACAAAGTATATTTTGGTGAAGGAAAACACACGCTGTGCAAGAAACAACACCACGTAAACACACAAGAAGAGAGGAGAAAATGTGTAGCTCTGAAAATGATAGGGTAGGCGGGTGGAGAGGGGCCCTGCTGCCTTGGAAAGTCAGAAGGCATCTTTGTGAGAGGAACATGGGCGCCGAGCGGAGTGGCAAGAAAACAGAAGCCTTGGCGATATTTGAGGGAGACAATACTGCAAGCGGAGCAAACAGCACATGCAAATGTCCTGGGAGCAGGCGGGAGGACTTGCATTTGGCGCTTTGGAGGAAAGGAGAGGGGCATGGCAAAGCATAAGACGAGGAGGAGGAGGTACAAGATGGGAGCTGAGGAGTTAGGCCGTGGAAGTTGGGAGTTCTCACGCTGGGCTATGCATGAGGACCACCACGGGGAGCTCTTCAACCCATCCTCCCTAGAGATTCTGATGTCATTGGCCTGAGGTGGGGGCCAGGCCACAGCATGTTTCTAAAGCTCCCCAAGGGATTCTACAGAGCACCAATGAGAGACCGGTGATGGAGGGCCTCGTGGGCCAATGTAAGAAGTCTACCCAATGTGATAGAATCCACAGGAGCATTTTTCAAGTCTTCTTTGCTGCTGGGCGGAGTATGGGTCTAACACAGGGCAAGAGTAGGAGGAGAGGCAGGGCATGCTTAGGCAGCCAAGGTATTTCAGGGCCCTGGGAAAATATTTTTTTTTGCGGGGGGGACTTTGTTTATATAAATAATGTGAATCAGCCCTGACCAGTTTGGCTCAGTGGATAGAGCGTCGGCCTGAGGACTGAAGGGTTCCAGGTTCAATTCCTGTCAAGGGCATGTACCTTGGTTGCAGGCACATCCCCAGTAGGGGGTGTGCAGGAGGCAGCTGTTCGATGTTTCTCTTTCATTGATGTTTCTAACTCTCTATCCCTCTCCCTTCCTCTCTGTAAAATATCAATAAAATATATTTTTAAAAAATAAATACATAAATAATGTGAATCATGCCAAATTAATAGCCAACGTTCACCAGATCCCGTGAGTGATCTGCCTGCCACATCGCCCTCCTGGGACTATGGCCAGGCCACAGGCCCCTAGGTGACCCCACACGTGTGAGTTCTGGAGCTCCTGGAGGCATCTGGTCTACCCAATGTGTGTGAGGGGCAAGGACAGAGGATTAGATCTAGTGTCTAAACAAGTCCCCGTCTCTGCTTGGGGTGCCCAGTGGTATGCTGGCCCCAGCTGGTTCCAGGCACTAGAAGGGGACTTCGACTTACAAACTGGCAAGAAAATGACCCCAAAGCATAGGACTCACTGAGGCCCAGGGCCCAGGGTGGCATTAGGATAGGAAAGATGATGGCAGATGGGGCAAAGGTAGTGGCAGAGCATGGAGAAAGGTGGATTCATCCAGGTATCTAGAATACATGAAGGGGGCAGAGCTGTTCTTAGGAGCAGAATTTATGACAACAGTAGTCATCGGGACTGTTGACAAATACGTGGATTTTTTGTCTGGGGGCACATGGTAGAATCACACTTCTTTGCCTGCCTGCCTGAACTTGAGCCTGGCCATGTGAGTGGCTTTGGCCAATGTAATGGGAGAGAAATGACATGTCACTTAGAACAGAAGTTGTGGGAGGACTCAGCGTGCAAGGCTTTCCTTTCTACCTCTGTGAGACGGAGGCTCCATGCACGGGTCCTCAGGGTAGCTATGCTGAACAGACATCCCCCACCCCTTTCCACAGAGGAACATGCGTGAAACATCAGCTTTGCTGCTGGAAGCCTCTGAGGCTGGGGGCTGGAGAGGTATTTGTTACTGCAGCATAACCAAGCTCATCCTGGCTGATGCTGGGACTTTCCAGTGACTGAAGCTGGGGTTTCAGCCACAGGTTCCTCTTGTCCTGGACCCATTGGGGAGCCTTCTCAGCCTTATCTGGGGCAAAGATAAGGACCCCGGCCCCATTGGGAAGCCATGTTCTGGGCCTTCCGCGGTCCCTGGAATGGAAGCAGGCCAGTAAGAGAACACGCACCTGGCCCCCTGCAGGCTGGTCGGCCCCGGCTGCCCAGCCCCACCCCGGCTGTGGGTTCATTAGATGAAAGTGCTATCACCTGTCAGACAAACTGCTAGAACTGTGATAAATTAATGATCAAATGGTACAGTCGGCGCAGCTACCGTACTGCCTCGGCTAGTTACAAGCGCTTAAAAAATGCAGCCGGCATTAAAAAAAAAACAGGCGTTAAAGGAAAATGTCACCCTGCTTTTCAAAAAGGGATCTGCTTCAAAATGATCAGAGACGGCTCCATTTCAGGGTCTTATTTGATTCCCGTTCTTTGTGTTTTGTTTTATTGTTCACAAGGAAAAAGGGGAGGGGTGAGGAGTGGGGAGAGGGCAGAAGGAAGGCTGGAGTTTCTGGTGATTTCCACCAGCCTCTAGCCCTCCAGAGCGTCTGACGGGGTTCGCGCTTCTTGGAAAACACGGGAAGATTCTTCCAGGGCCTGCTGGAATGAGTATCGGAGCAGTAATTACTGTACAGATATAATAGTTACAGTTATTTTGTACTAAGATCTTCGCTTTCTTCTTTCATTGACTCATCTTGATAGTTTAGAAGGTGGATGGCTGTATCCCCATTTCTCAGAAAGGAAAACGGATACTCAGAAACTTCCTGTGGTTAATATTGAGTACTAACTGTATACGTTACACGTACCATCTCGCACAGCCACCCCCAGAGCCCTGCATAGATTCCAATGTGACCTCCATTTTAAAGGAGAGAAAAGGGGAGATCAGAGAGGTCAAGTGATTTGCCCAGAGTCACACAGCCAATCAACAATAAAAGGAGGGATTTCACAGTTGCTTCTAACTCCTGGGACCCCAGAATCTCATCCCTGAGGGCCTCTGGGGGGGTCAATTTCCAAACAGGAAGAGGAAAAAGACTGCTCTTGATTTAAAAGTTCGGGCCCAAAGCTGGACTCCCAGTCATGGTGGGTACTCGTTCCATAAATGTGTAGGTCTCCTCTGCGAGTGCGTCAGCCCCGCCTGGCCCTTCCACCTACGGTTTTATGAGCTTAATTTATTCTTTTTAATATAAAATCTCATTACCTGAACACGCTCCCAGCACTTCCACTTTATCTTTGATATAAGAACAGAGAGAAACCTAAATCAAACCTTTAAATAAAGTCTATAATCATGCTGCACTTCTACTTGCTTTTCAAATTTCCAAACAAAATTAAGTCGAAATACCTTGAGGAGAGTCGTGTGGGGAGTGGGAAGGGGCGTGGGAGGGGGGAGACCCCGCACGTGGCTTCCCTGGGCAGCCACAGGGGACCTGATTACCCAGGAAGCAGAACGTGGTCTGCCTGATGCGGGGCTCCCGCCATCCATCTGTGGGCTCCCCAGCCCAGGTTTGGAGAGGAAATCAGATGAAGTCTGCCCCAAACCGGTGTGCGCCTGGGATTGATCTCAAAAAGCCATTTGCCTCACCTTGATGTATTTTTCAAGGCATTTCCTAGCCAGCGTTAATTTTCATAAAGGGGAAATCGACGATCAGTTTAAAGAAACAGAGTCGGGGGTATGTTCCCCGGGAGCCTAGGGTGGGCAAGCTGAGGCAGGGCGCTGGGGGAGGGGGAGCCTCGGCAGCCAATGGTGGCAGGGGTTCCTGGGCGAAGGCGCTGGCTCCCAGTCTCCGGAGGCAGGATTGTATGGGCCAGGACGGGGCTAGATGCCCAGCCGAGGGAGGTTAATGCTGAAAAGCCGTAAGTGACTGAGAGACAGGAGGGGCGTGGCAGTGAGTCCATCCAGTGCCCACAGGTGCTGGGACAGGCCAACGGGACGGCTGGCTCCTTGGGGAGCAGGGGTGTTTCTTAGGAGATCACCGGGCCCGACATGCTCACTTTATTGGGCGGAGGGCCCTAGCCACTGGTCTAAGTTCGCACAAGTCTAAGGTGACCAGATTTTAACACTGGTAAAGCGGGACGCCATTGACTGGGGTGGTGGTTCTTGATTAAAAATTTGGTCTATATGGAGCAACAAAAATTTTCATAGAATGCAAAAATAGTATTGTAATATATTTTTTAAAATTTCAACATAGGTACAATTTACAAATATAATAAACAAAAAATTATGTATAGTATTATTTTATTCTTTGGCATATTTCTCATTTGAGTGAAATTTTTTTAGTAGATTGCTGTCGTTGTTTAAAAGGCCATGAATTTGCCATAACGTAAGTCGTAAGTGTCACTTTCAAGGCCGGCGCTAGACTTTTTGCCGCCACTATAAAATATAAATAATACGAGTACTGTCTGCTAAATTCAAGAAAATTTATGTATTTATGAAATAAATAAATAAATTACTTACCTAAATTATCTGAATAGCTGATTTGTAATGACATCACTTGTTTAACTAGCTTACTAGCACGCGGTACGATGTGTATCGTCTGAGAGACAGTTACAAAATGTTTTCGTCGTTGCCAATCCCCAAAAATGCCATTGTTCATTAAGTCCAAACAATGGTGGTCGAATTCTAACAACTGATCAACAATGCGAACTTTGATAAGCAGTTCTCGATAATCAGTTCTTAACAATTATTTGTTATTATTAAAGTTTAACATTATAAAATTAACAAAAATAATATAAAACTCATATCCTGGCTAAATAGCCACATGGCCGCCGAAAACCGTATATTCCCTTCCTGTTCTCTCGCCGTTCCCTAGCTTGTCGTGCATTCTTTCCAAAAATCGGGACTTTTTTAAAACGCCGCAGAATACGGGACAAATTGTTAAAAATCGGGACTGTCCCGCCAAAAGCGGGACGTCTGGTCACCTTACACAAGTCCTACCCGTGTTGGTCACGGGAGCAGAAAAAATGTCACGGAGCAGGATGCAATGTGGACTGGGTACCAGGACACAGAGGTTTGAGTTTCAGCTCCGCCACTTGCCTCTCAGGGAGCCCTGGGCAAGGCAAGTCAGTGCCTTGGGCCTCCCTCACTTTCCCCATCTGTGAAATGGGGATGAGCATGTAAAATGAAAATAACCCATGGGAAAGTGCCTGGCCCTTTAATGTGAGCACAAAGAGCTGGGTTCCTGCTTTCCACTCTTCAGAGCAAGACTTAGCCTGGGACCTGGCCGAAGTCTCCCTTCTCCCAGAAAGCCTTCCTTGATGGTTGTTAGTGGATCTGAAACATGCACGGCCTGGCTTTCTCTACCAGTGGTCGGCAAACTCATCAGTCAGCAGAGCCAAATATCAACAGTACAACGATTGAAATTTCTTGTGAGAGCCAAATTTTTTAAACTTAAGCTTCTTCTAACGCCACTTCTTCAAAATAGACTCGCCCAGGCCGTGGTATTTTGTGGAAGAGCCACACTCAAGGGGCCAAAGAGCCGCATGTGGCTCGCGAGCCGCAGTTTGCTGACCACTGCTCTAGACCTTAGGAAAGCTGCAGCATGACGGGAACAAGCAGGCTGTGGCGTCAGCGGGCCTGGGCCCAGACCCTGGCTCTGCAGGTGCTGCGTGTGACCTTGGGAACGACCTTGTTCCCTGGAGAGTGAGCGTCGGAGCCTCTCCTGAAGGAGATGAAGGTGCCGAGAGAGGCTTTGCCATCGATATCATTTTTCCCCGATTTGTCCTAATGAGGACAGAATATTTAGACACACAAAAGGCGGGAGGTGGGGGAGAGAAGGGAGCAGCCCAGCTCCTGAGACAGAGCTGAAACTCTCTGGATCCGTCCCCGCCTGGACGGAGGTTTGGTTTCTCCTGGTAGGAGCTCTGCCCCCACCCTTGTTCTCTGTGGATTTGAAGGAGCCAGTTCCATATCCCCACACACCTGTCATTTTCCTGAAAAATGAGCACTTGCCTTAGGGGTCCCCAGCTTTCTGCCCAGAGAAAGATCTCATCTTGGAGAAGGTCCTCCCTGCAGAATGACAGTCCCACTGCCTACCTCTCCCGCCGGTGGGAGAGGTGGTGGGAGGCCGAGCGGGGCACAGGTGGCCTTTGCTCTCACCCCATCTGGGTGGAAGAGGAGAAAAGAGGTTGGTGGGTGGTGGACATACGTCCAGGGAACCCAGGAAAAGGCTGACCTTAAATATCTTTGGGGGTAGCCAGCTGACAAAACACGGTCCTAGAATAGCAGGATCGGGGGTGATATACCAAATGTTTAATGAGTGCACCCCTCAGGCTGTCAGGAGCCCATTCCGGGGGGCCCGCACTGAGTCGGGCTTTCCCCTTTAATTGCTCAAATTGTGGGGAGTCAGGGATCCTAAACAGGGCCATGGAGCTGTGTGTGAAGGTTCTCGGGGCCTTGAGATGACAGCCATTTACCAGCTGGTTGAGTAGATTTCAATATTTTTAAAATGTATTTTTATTGATTTTTAGAGAGAGAAAGGAGAGGGAGAAAGAGGAAGGAGAGGGAGAAAGAAAGGGAAAAAGAGCGAGAAAGGAGAGGGAGAAAGATGTGAGAGCAGGACATTGATTGGCTGTCTCCTGCATACCCTCTCCCAGGGATCGAGCCCACAACCTTTCAGTGCTGGGGATGATGCCCAACCCACTGAGCCACACTGGCCAGGGCCATATTTCAACATTTTAGCAAACAATGTGACCTGGGCTGGAATAGCAGGAAGAGACATTGCAAAGAGCCGACCATGGCCTCGGAGAAAGGACGTGAATGCGGGACACATGCTCCGGTCGAGGGACGTCTAGTGCATCCTGAGTTCTGAGGGTCCAGCCTCCCTCCAAGAGCAGGCCCCGCAGGGCTCCCGCTCTGCACCGTGCTGTCTGCTCCCCAGGCTGCGGCCTGGCCCAGACTCCGAGTTCTCTGAGGGCACAAGAGTCGCAGACACAACCCCCGTGCCAGGGAGTGCTGGCCGGCTCCCTCTGGCCCAGGCCCCTCATGTCGCACTCTGCCTGCTCTACGGGCAGCAGGGAGGGGCCTTCTCTGAGGAAACTGGGTGGGAATGTGGGTGCCACATGGCCTTCCCCCGCCATGGAATTCTCCCGGTTTGGGTCTGGGGGCCATGGCACCTTCAGGGGCGGGGGGAAGGCAGCCCTTTTCTGCAGAGCTTTGCCAGACCTGCCCCGTCCAGTGGTTTCCACCCCAGCTCCTTCCAGGCTGCCTCTGAGTCGTCTAGGAACCCGGGGCGTCCAGATGTGATGGAAGCCTATTTTTACCCGCTATTGATCTCTCTTGCCCAGAAGCCATCATTGTCCTGGTGTGAAATGGCAGCTCCCCATGGCAGGAGCCCCCTGGCCTCTCTGGCCGTGGGTGCCAAGCAAATTGCTCCAAGCCACCAGGCGGGAAAACCGAAATAACTTTACGAGACAGCCGTTCGGCCCAGCCTTCCCGAGGCTCTCAGAAAAAAAAAAGAAGCGAACTTTGAGCCTTTCTAACATTATCCGCAGCTTTTCTTGACATGCCTTTTTTGAAGCAAAGATGAAGCTAGTCTCTAATTGATCTGCGTCTGCCGTTCTCGGATCTGCCCAGCAGCTGGACAGAAAGGCGGGGCCTTTGCCAGGGTCAAGACCGGAGGAGGCTCTTTCCCAAGGGACCCTTGGTGGCCCAGGGCTCTGGGCTCACAAGGGAATCACAGGGACCAAAGGGCTGCAGGGATAAAGGAAGAGGGTGATATCTTGTTCTCGTCCACGATAAAGCCAAACTCCTTCTGCATGTCTAACTCCCCCAAAGCACCTGCTCTTCCGAGTGGACAGAGGAGCAAGCTCGCCTCTGATGCACCCAGAACGACCCTGCGGTGGGGCGTCAGCAGGGGCGATGCACAAACACGCTCACCCGTCACGCAGGCAGCACAGGCGCGGTAGCCGGACGGCTGGAGGCCAGGCCAGCGGTGCCTGAAAATGCTGACAGCCGATTTTCCTGGGGGAGGGGAGTAACCCTTAGTGCCGGTGTTTGCTGATTGCCCTGATGGAAACAGGACCACCACGGCTGGTTTCAAGGCATCGACGGGACAAAGGCAGCATCGGGAAAAGACGCACACGATCAGCTCACAAGCTTATGCACCGGCGCCAGCCCAGGTTCCAGCTCTACCACATGCTGCTCTGTGGCCTCAGACAAGCCACTCAACCTCTCTGTGCCTCAGGTTCTTCAAGTGTGAGGTGGGAATGGTAATAGTGCCGACTTCTTAAGATTAAAGTTAAGATTTAAATGGTAAGTTCCTGGGAAACTCCTAGAGCTGTGCCCGGTACGTAGTAAGCACTCCGTACATGTTGAGTGTAAGTACTGCCGTGGGGTTATCATTAAGAAGTTCATTCCTGAGTTGGCAGAGTGACACTCCTCTGCACACACACACATAATGCACAAGACACAGGGACAAGATAGTGAATCACTAACTTGGGAAAGGCCAGGCTAGGAGAGGTATGCATGGGGTGGAGCAGTCCCAGTGGGCTTCCTGGAAGAGGCAGGCTCTGTAGCTGGAGAAAGTGAGAAGAACAAAAGAAGTGAGCAGAAGGCGGGGATCAGAACACAGAGAGAGGGGCATGCGAGGGATCAGAGATGGAGCGTGGGAATCATGGGGATGAGAGGTCAGCGTAGAATGCAGGCCTGAACGCACCAGATGTGTGGGCTCACTGTGCATGGGGGCTGAGTCCCAGTAGCCGGGCCAGGAGTGGAAGTCCAGGGCATCCAGACCCCTCAGGGCTCCTCTGGTAGGCGATGGCCTAGAGCAGTGGTTGGCAAACTGCGGCTCGCGAGCCACATGCGGCTCTTTGGCCCCTTGAGTGTGGCTCTTCCACAAAATACCACGGCCTGGGTGGTCTATTTTGAAAAAGTGGCGTTAGAAGAAGTTTAAATTTAGAAAATTTGGCTCTCAAAAGAAATTTCAGTCGTTGTACTGTTGATATTTGGCTCTGTTGACCAATGAGTTTGCCGACCACGGGCCCAGAGAATTGGCCTGAGCAGCAGACTCTGTAGCCCCGATGCCCAGAGCCTTCAGAGGTGCCTCCCTGCGTGCCTGCCGCCCCAGCACAGCCCCGCTGCCCTGCCTGCATAATTGCGAGTGATAATTACTGAGTGTGCACAAAGGCCTGGCTTGTTTTCTGGGGCGGGTGGGGGCCCGGTGGCTTTGTTTGGGCCGGGAATGGTCGTGGGGCCTCTGTTTAGCCAATGCTGTCTCCTCTTTGTTAACATTCCTCACTAACTGTGGCTCCTCCGGGGCTGGAGCGGAGGGAGGAGCGGCAGCCCCCGTGCCCTCGCGCTTCCGCGGCCCTGCTCCCGGCTCCTCCAGCCCCTGGGAGACCTTGGCCCTGCTTCCGTCTCACCAGACCCACCGGGGACAGGGACACGGGGCCGATGGTGGACAAGCCCAGAAATAGCTCGGCTCACCTGGCAGGTGCAAGACCCACACTCAGGCAATTGCCTTAAACACGGGGCCGTCCCGTTAGTCACTGCTGGCTGAAAACAGTCATTAGGTGTCACTTTCTATGCCGGCCTTCTCTCTTTTGGGGGGCAGAGGGGGTAATTACACACCTGGGCCCTTCCCCACCTTGCACAGCCCCCAGGACAAATGCTACCCAGGTTCTCTCGGCTCTCGGCGCCCCTTCCCACCCGGCACTTACACGGCCGGCAAATGAATGTTTTCGCCTGCCGTGGGCTCACATAAATAGCCACAAATTCCTATAATTAACTACAGTAAGCTGGGCTGGGATTAAAACAAAGACGGGCTTGTTTATGGGATGTTCTGAAACAAGCAATTTTCAACATTACAGTGTTAACTGCTGTCTCTTCTTTGTTAAGCAAGGCATGGGGTGAGGGGGGCGGCCAGGCATGAATGGTGAGGGGCCCAGCTGGGAGTTGGGAAGGGGGTGGGAAGGATCGCTTCAGATGTTCCAGCCAAACACCCTTTGTCCATGGGTCATGGGGTCCCTGAGACCCCAAGGCCCACTCAACCTGCAGTGGACACTGAAGCCTGGCATAGCCAAGGAGACCCCCCCCCTGCTCGTCCCGGATGATGGGGTCTGGGGGGTCCCCACAGGGCTTCTTTGCTCACTCCTTCCACCCAGCCAGCAAGATTCCCGAAATTTCCACCCTTCGGTGTTAGCGTGGGCTAGGGCCTTGGAGGCCATCAAGCCCAGGCCTTCCTTCTGCCGAGAGGGACGCTGAGCCCCAGGTAGGCTAACGTCGCTAACTGCTCAAGGCGGCTGTGTGAGCCGATGGCCAAGCAGGACGCAAACCCAAAGGCCAGCAAAAGCGGGCGCAGGGGCGATCCTGCCTGCCGTCTGCCATTTCCTGATGGCCTGAGAGCCAGGAATCATGTTTACGTTTTTAAATGGTTGGAAAAAATGCAAAGAAGAAGATGACATGGCTTGTGAACATCAGGTGACATGTAAGTGTCCATCACAAAGGAACCCAGACGCTCACCTGTGTCCTGGTCGCCGTGGCTGCTTCCAGGTTCCAAAGGCAGAGCCGAGTGGCTGCCGAGACCCAGGGCCACGGCGCCGAAATGTTGACTGCCTGGCCCTCCAGGAGACCTTTGCTGATCTCTGCCCTGGGACAGGATACACTGCTCTATTTTTTTTATTATTATTTTTTAGAGAGAGCGGAAAGGAGAGGAAGAGAGAGAGAACTATTGATGAGAGAGTAAGTCATCGATTGGCTGCCTCCTGCACTGCCCCCACTGAGGATCAAGCCCGCAGCCCAGGCCTGTGCCCTGACCGGGAATCAAACCGGCGACCTCTTGGTTCCTGGGTGGATGCTCAACCGCTGAGCCACACAAGCCGGGCGCTGCTCTGTTCTTTAAAAAACACTTAAAGCAGAGTTTTTTCAAACTTGTTTTCTGTTCTGGAACAGAACAAACTTGTTTTCTGTTAGGAACTTCTTTTCTGTTCTGTGAGATCCTTTCTTCAGACGAAACCTTGGGTGGACCCTCCGTGTGTGAATTCCCATCACAGGGCCTGTTCTGCGGTGTTCACCGTGTGAGGGTGGGTGGCAGAGAACCCTGAGGAGTCTTTGTGGACCCCCCGAGTAGGTGGAAGAATGTCTGGAACCCCCAGGTGGAAACAGTGTCTCCTACCAAGGCCTCCAGGTCACACCGAACTGTAGGGGTGTCCTCATGGCCTGGGTTACAGCCCTCCGAGGGGGAGCCAGGTCCCTGGCAGACCCTGAGAGAGGAAATCACCAGGAGACCTTTCTGGTGGGGTGGCTTTGCCACACATGTGTTGGACAAAATGAATCTCACACTGCACAAATATCTCTGAGCTCCTCCCTCCCCAGTGCCAGGCACTGTGCCAAGCTCTGGGGGTACGGAGGTGAACAGGTGAGACACGGTCACTGCCCCCATGGACTTTCTCGCAGGAGAGGCAGAGCGTGAAGACAGATGTCAAGTAGTTAATGCCAAGTAGCTGCTCGATATAAGAAAGAAAAGAGATAAGGGTTGTCGGGACACAAGGGTGTAGTACTAGATAAAGGAGAAGAGGAAGGATGCTAAGGGGTAACAGAGGAGCAGGTTGGAAAACAATCCAGAGTTGGGAGAGGGCCAGGGCAGGCTGGTCCACGTACATCACTGGACAGAAGCCTGGGGGAACTCTAGAGAGAGGTCGAGTGGACACTGAAAAATAACCCTGAACACGTAGCGATGTATGCGGGGGGAGGGGCGGGAGGTGACCCCCCCTGCAGACACCATCTTAAAACCCTGTGTCATCCTAGCCCTGGAGAAGGACCCCAAAGCACGATGCGCACCCCATTGGCAAGGTCAGGCTTCCTGAGGCACGGAAAAGGCGGTGAAGGAGACCCTAGGAGCCCGGTCCCTGGCTCTGGGGAGGCCCTCCAGGGCGGTGACTCCAGTTCACACCCTTCCCCAGCCTCATGGGCCCACGGCCTGTGCTCCTGCAGGGAATTCTCCCGTGTCCAACCCCTTACACTTTTATTTGTTGATCTTGATGATTTGCCATCATGGTGCTGCCATCAAGGCAACTCGGCGTGTGGCAGGGTGACAAGGTTCATAAAAAGTCAAGCAGGTGTTTAACAGCCCCCCCCACCCCGTAGTAACGAGGGCTCCTGCCAGGGCTGCCCGCTGGGCCAACAGGCCAAGTGGCTGCACGCACATGCATCTGGGCCCGAGTCAGGACCAGGGAGAGGCACAGAGGGCGGGAAGGGAGGCCCAGTGGCACGCTCTGTGAAAGCAGAGGAGGGAAGGAGGCACCACGCGGAGTGGCCTCTCTGGACCTCTGTTGTCACCTCTGAAAAATGGATGGAGCGGCACCAATATGGCCTCTCAGGTTGTCAAGGTGAGTGGATGAGCCTGGCTGGTGATGCTCAGTGTTTGAGTGTCAACCTGTGAACCAGGAGGCCACAGTTCGGTTCCCTATCAGGGAACATGCCTGGGTTATGGGCTCAATCCCCAGTGGGGGGTGTGCAGGAGGCAGCTGATCAATGATTCTCTCTCATCATTGATGTTTCTATCTGTCTTGTCCTCTCCCTTCCTCTCTGAAATCAATAAAAAAATAAAATAAAATAAAAAATACACACACACACACACACACACACACACACACACACACACACACTAGAAGCCTGATGCACAAAGATTTGTGCAAGAATGGGCCTTCCTTCCCCTGGCTGCCGGCACCACCTTCACTCTGGCCTGGAGCTGCCTTTCCGCCTTCCCACGCTGCCCAGAGGCCTGGAGCAGCTGGGTGGTGCAGAACGCCTGCATCATTGCCTGGTGATGACGCAAGCATCCCGCCCCACCCCTGGCCGCTCAGTGTCTGTGTATGCAAATTAACCCACCATCTTTGTTGGTTAATTTGCATACTCACTCCTGATTGTCTGGTGAGCGCCGCGAAGGTACGGTCAATTTGCATCTCACTCTTTTATTAGTGTAGATAGATATATATTATTTTATTTTATTTTTTTAAAGAAAAGTGGATAACTCTTCTCGATATTCAGGATGAGGTGACACACAGGAAGCTCCGTAAGGGATGTGCAGGCCTTGGCCATGGCATTAGTGACAGAGGCAGGGCAGCGAGAGTCCAGTCTGGCTAAGGGACGGTCATGACCTAGCTGAGCATCAGGGGGCTCATTAGCCAACAAACTGGGTGTGCAGACATCATGACAGGGCTGCTGGAGCCAGGCTGCCTGCGTTCAAATCCCAGCATCAGTCCGTGGGGCCACACAATGTGGGCCAAGCTACTTCATTTCTCAGGGTCTCAGTTTCATCGCCTATAAAAGGGAGATCATAATGGGATTTAGCTTTTTAGGATTTCTGCCAGAATTGCCTGCGTTCGTTTCATGAAGAAAGCAGTTAGAAAGGGCTCAGATCATGCTTATTAGCAGGGACCGTCTCAGCTGCGGGTTGTGAAATCAGTCCATGGCTGGGCACACAGGAGGGTTGTTCTCACTGCTGTCAGAGGCTGGTTAGGGGAACCGGGCAGGGGGGTGAGGGCCTTGCTTCTTGCTTCTCCCTCTGCTGGCTTTTCACCACCAGCAGAGGTCAAACACTGGCCATATCTGCTGTATCTCGTGGTTTTCTTCTCTTTTTTTTTTAAATCCTCACCCGAGGATATTTTCCCATTGATTTTTAGAGAGAATGGAAGGGATAGGGAGAGACAGAGAGAGAGAAACATCTATGTGAGAGAGACACATTGATTGGTTGCCTTCCTTACACCCTGATCAGGGCCAGGGGTTGAAGCTGCAACCAACATACATGCCCTTGACCGGAATCGAACCCAGGACCCTTCAGTTCGAGGGCCAACGCTCCATCCACTGAGCCGAACCGGCAAGGGCCGTCGTAGTTTCCTTTTTCATCTAGTTATTAACTGATGTTGGACTTATCAAGCGCCAGGTATGCTTTTAGGTGCGGAGGACACGGTAGGGTCAGACAGACCAGGACCCTGCCTGGGGCTCTGACTTCTAGAAACACACCTGCAAACAGATGCATGATGCCATGCTGGGCAGTGAGTGGTGGGCACTATGAGAACGGAGGTAGCTGAGAGGCTGGTGAGGAGGCAGGAGGCAGTGAAGTTTCTCTGAGCAGGTGACATGGAGCTCACTGTCCTCTCTGGCCCTCGGTCTCCCCATCGGTGTGGCGTGTGTGACAGGGAGACGCAGACCAGACGTTCTCTCTGATCACATTGCCCACCGTGCTGGTGCCTCCCGGGGCACAGGTGCCTGCAGACCCTGGGGGTCGGGCCTAGCGAGCCCAGGGCCGGCGAGCGGCAGGCACCTGGCTCCTGGGACCACGGCTGCAATCAGCCCCGAGAACTATTTTTTTATTCCGACCAAAGGTGCAATTAACAGCCTCCGCTCGGGCCTCGCCCAGCCCCGGGGCCTTGCTCAGGCCTGACTGACCACTGACCGGCAGGAGGGAGGGAGGGGACCCTCCCAGTACCCCTTGGTCAACTGCCAGGCTATTTCGGTGACTGTTATTTGGGCAAGGAGGGGGCTAGTGGCTTGTGGGCAGGAGGAAAGGAGGAAAGATGCTAAAAATACCCAGGCCAGACCCGGTGACTGGCCTCTACCCTCGCCTGGGCCTGGCCTCCCTTCCTGGGTGAGGGGAGCCTCATTCTGGCCTCCCGGGGACAGGCTGCTGGGGCTCAAACCCACCCATGAGCTCTTCTGTTTTGGCTCATGTTAGTCATGGCTGCTATTGCTGGGAGGTTCCAGGGGGGTTAAATGACCTGCCAAGTTCACGCCATGTAAAGGACAGATGTCAGGGAATTTTTAAAAAATATTTTGTTATTGATTTCAGAGAGGAAGGGAGAGGGAGAGAAAGAGAAAAACATCAATGATGAGAGAGAATCGTTGATAGGCTGCCTCCTGCATGTCCCCTACTGGGGATCGAGCCTGCAACCTGGTCATGTGTCATGACCAGGAATCGAACCTGTGACCTCCTGGTTCATAGGTCGATGTTCAACCACTGAGCCACCCTGTCCGGGCCAGATGTCAGGGATGTTGAGAAGCAGCTGTAAGTGAAGCAAAGACCATCGCAGTCCGTGTGCCATCCTCTCAGGATATGGTCTGGGAGAAATCTGTGTGATGACTGTCCCCCCCACCCCCGCCTGCACCCCAGCAGCCCTCCCCACCCCTGCCCCTTCTCCACACATCGAAATCCATAAGTCAAGGCCACTGCCTGCAGGATGGCGGAATGAGGACCCCGGTCATCGGTGGTCTCTCTCTGCCCTCTGTTTTCTCATCTGCTAAGCGGGTGGGCTCAGGGACCCGGAGCAGGAGGACTTCTGAGCCTCCTGTCACACCTTGATCTTGGGTGATCTCAGGCAGATCACCCCACTTTGGGCCTCAGACTGTTGGCTCTAGCCACCTTGTGGACAGCTCTCTGGGGTCTCCCTGTGGGTTCTACTGGATAGATGTTCCGACTGAATGGGGTCTGTGGCTTATTCAGCTTGAAGGGCCAAGTGTACTCCATGGGAGAGCCCACCTCTACCCAGGGAGATGGGGCACATCAGGGGAGGGAAGCTAGAGGCCCTTAATGTTGGGATCTAGTCATCCATTCATTCACTCACTCGTTCCTTCGACCAGTCATTCCTTAAACACCCTCTGAGCGTGCCCATCCACATCCAGGCATTCTCTTAGGCACGAGCAATGCAATGGGGAACTTGCCCCGTGTTCATGGAACTTATGCTGTAGGCAGAACAGACAAACATGCAGGAATAAATGAAGCCATGTGGTTGGAGATGTCGGGTGCCATGAACATGAATAAAGCAGGGTTAAAGAAATATGGAAGCCCAGCCGGCGTGGCTCAGTGGTTGAGCATTGACCTGTGAACCATGAGGTCACGGTTTGCCTTCCAGTCAGGGCACATATCCAGGTTGCAGGCTCGATCCCCAGTGTGGGACTTGCAGCAGGCAGCTGATCAATGATTCTCTCTCATCATTAATGTTTCTATCTCTCTCTTTCTCGCCCCTCCTCTCTGAAATCAATTTTTAAAAATATTTAAAAAAAAGAAATACGGGATGTATTATTATGTAGGTATACATGTGTGTGTGCACATGTATTGTGTGTGTACATGTGTATACCTCTGTGCTGTATACATGTGTATGTGTGCATGTATACATGTGTGTGATTGTGCAAGGGGCTGGGAGTGATGATCCAGGAAGGTCATATGTGAACCAGCATGCTAAGGAAGTGAGAATACGAGCCATTCAACTTCATGGGGAAGAGCATCCTGGGAGAAGGTGTGAGGCACAGCGTGCTGAGGGGACAAGGTGCTTGGAGGAGAGGGAAAGAGAGACCTCGGCACCCTTCCTCCACCCTCCTGTCCCCCCAGGTCCTGGGGGCCGAGGCAGCCCCTGCCCTCACTGTCACCCATCCCAGCACCCTGTCCCCAGGGTGGTGCCCTCACCCCTCGGGGCCCCTGGGGAACCTTCACCCTACAATTACCCTCCTCTGCCCAGGGCTATTTCCTGAAGACTTGTAAATAGAACCTCTGTCAGCTCCACACACATTATGGTTTGTCTAAAACGGTGTCAAAGGAGCCAATTTTCCTGAACGGGGACTATTGACGAGAGGTAAAGTTTACAGAGGAGTCCCGCGGGACCGGGGCCTGCAGGAGTCGAAAACAAGGGCTGGGGTGACGCAAGTAAGAGGCAAGGCCAGCTCGACAGAAGGGCAGACCTGGCGGGTTTTCTTTGGGACGTGGACATAAATAAGGTGGTTGGGCCCCAACCCGAGCAGCATTATCAGGGAGGGGCCCAGCTCATGCTCGGGGAGGGGCAGGGCCCAGGGCCAGGCCTGGCTTCCATGCTCCCTCCTTTTCTCTGGACCTGCTTACCCTTTGGAAGCAGACACCAGTGACATTGACTTGCCAGCTGCGATGAGCAGTGGCCATCTTGCAGACGTGAAGGAAGTGTATTAACGGAGGGAGGAAAGAGGGGTGAGGAAAAGATGAGATGGCCCCAAGGCATCTCCACCCTCCATGGAAGTCCTTCCCAACTTCCCAGGCCCATGTGACATTTGTCAATGGAGGAAATGACACAGGGAATGGTTGAGTAGAAGGTAGGCTGGACTGGGGTCCCCCTATGAGGTTGAGGTTACTATCTCCATCCTACAGATGAAGAAACGGACACCCAGAGAGGTGCCATGCTTTTAGTGCTCCAAGTCACACATTGGACAAGTGGCAGAGGCAGGAGCTGACCCAGGCCTGCTTGACCCCAGAGCCCATGAGTCTTTCACACTCGGGATGCCTCCCAGTCCTGTCCTTGCTTTGCCTTAGCAAGTCCGGGGCAGGGCCTTCTGAGCAGGAACCTCTGTGACCTTGACCTTCCAGTGGCCCTAGAGGAGCATCCCGTGCCAGGTCCACAGCTCCAGCTCTCTCCAGGGCCCAGGCCTGAACCTTACAAGGCAGACGCTGCCCGCTTTGGCCCAGGTCCCTGCCTCACTTATGCTTCTATGAATAAAGGTTCAGAGAGCATTTTAGGAACCAAAACTACCTTGTAATCTTCCCTGCCTTTTTTTTTTTCTAACAAAGCAGAAAGCTGGAACAGATGTTCGAGGAAGATTGTAGCTAGAAAAGTGCACTCAGCTGGGTTCTATAAAGAGGAACCAGGAGAAAAAGACCCAGGATCCGCTTTTGGACCCATATGTACCTCGAAGTCATTGGACTTCTCTCAGTCTCCGTCGCATCGCTTACCAACTGGAACAGGTGTTACTACCTGCCCTACTAGTATCCCATTTGCCTCAAGGAATAGTTAGATGGAAACAAGACCCAGTGGTTAAGAACACAGGTTTTTAAATCAAACAGACCTGGGCTTGAATTCTCAGCTCCACCATGTCCAGCCATGTGATCTTTGGTATCTGAGCACCAGCCCCCTCTCTGGGTCTCGGTTTCCCTAGCTGCAAAATGGAACTCACCATCCTTGCCCTGCCTCTCTCCCAGGATGGGTGTGAGGCTCCTGCGAAGAGTGTCCTGTACCCTGCGGCTTTCCTCCTCCCTCCTCCCTTTTAGTGGTTAAAGGAGCTAAGATCTTGGAGACATCAGATGTGGAAATCTGTATGTGTGGTCATGGCCCATGGGCCTTTCTTTATTGTTCATGGGCATGCCTCTCCCCAGGGCATGTTCTTGAGACTGATCCTGGTGTGGCGGTTACTTTGATGGGTCAGTTTGGCTAGACGCTGGCCATCAGTTGTTTCGTCCAACACTAGTCTGGTTGTCGCTGTAAAGATACTTTTTAGATGTGACCAACATTTACACTCAGTTGACCTGAAGTAAAGCAGATCACCCTTCATCATGTGGATGGACCTCATCTAATCAGTTGGAGACCTTGAGAACAAAGGTGGAGTTTCCTGAGAGAAGGGATTCTGCCTCCTGAATGCAACATAGAAGTTCTGTCCGTGTTTCCAGCCTTTGGACTCAAGACTGCAACATCAGCTCTTACCGGAATTCCAGCCTACCAGCTTACCCTACGAATTTGGGGATGCCAGCTCCCATAATTATGTGAGCAAATTCCTTAAAATAAAGCTCTCTGTGGATAGATAGATAGATAGATCTTCATGAAACAAGGCATAAAGAAAGATGACAGACAATAGAGATAGAGATAGAGATAGAGATAGAGATAGAGATAGAGATAGAGAGGAGAGGTAGAGGTAGAGGTAGAGGTAGAGGTAGAGGTAGAGGTAGAGGTAGAGGTAGAGGTAGAGGTAGAGGTAGAGGTAGAGGAAGAGATGATAGAGGTAGAGATAGAGATAGAGATAAAGATAGAGATAGGGATAGAGATAGAGATAGAGGAAGAGATGATAGAGGTAAGGATAGAGATAGAGATAGAGATAGAGATAGAGATAGAGATAGAGATAGAGATAGAGATAGAGATAGAGATAGAGATAGAGATAGAGATAGATAGACCAATGTGCATAGTATTAGTATTCACAATGATATACATGTATACTAATACACCTGACTCCAGCCCAGATGTCTAGGCAAGGAGTCCCAAGTTGGGAATGTTCAGGAACCTCCAGGAAGCACTTTTTCTCAAATGTGCCTCTAGAATTGAGCTTGGAATCCCCAGTGAATGCCCATTTATTTGGGAAAATAATATTGGTTATGCAACCTCTGCCTACTTCCACTCGCGTCCCCCTCTATCACCCTGTGGGGAGCGACTGTGAACCTTGCCAGATGCCCTGGTGCTTTCCAGAGCCACCTGTCTTCCAGCCGCATGATCTGCCTCCCGACGAGGTGCTTGCTGCTCTAGTGAAGGTGGATGGAGTCCAAAGGGCAGGGAGTGGAATCCCTCCCTGGTGAACTGCATGGCCACCCACAGACACGGGGACACAGATCGCGGTTGTGAGCAGGTTGACAGCCTGAGACTGCTTCTTGGAGTGGAAGCTCCACAGCTCCCAACACATCTACCATCTTGTCAACCTCCCTGGCTGCTTGCAGCCATTTCAGAACTGTGACTTTTTCCATTTAAATATTCAGAATGCTTCCCTGTTAACCTGGGGAACACTCTGAAGTGGAAATGCGGTTGGCACTCAGAACCATCTCTTACTTAGGAGGCTCTGACAACCTGCACTCCAGCCATTGAGATGTGCCATGTTTTCTCTCATCCTTGCTTGCTGCTTGCAGGGCCTCTATCTTCTCGACTGTGTGAGACACTGGGGGATGCTTGGGATTTGGGGTGATTAGACTGAGATTTGAGTCCTACATCCAAACTTTTCTAGCTGCCTGACTTGGAACAAGGCCTTCAAACTCTCTGTGCCAGAGTTCTTTGTTCTGTAAAAAGGAGATAATAGCAATTGTAATTCCTACCTTAACTAGGTCTATCAGTCAGGACAGGCTGGGTCATGCTGCATAACAAACACCTTCAAAATTTCAGTGGTTGGAAACTACAAAGATTTACATGCTCATTCATACCACATGTCCATCAAACATTGGCACAGAGCTCTGCTCCATGCCATCTTCATTCACATAGGCTGATGGAGGCACCATCTGCAATATCATTGGCTGTCACAATAGGGTGAAGGGAAAGTGACGAACTGTGAATTAGCTCTGAAGTGCTTCCACCCAGAAGTGACACATTCATTGGTCTGGGTCAGTCACAAAACCACACCCAATGTTAAAGGGAGAAGGAAGTACATTTCCTCTGTGTGTCTGGGAGGCAGAGGAGGGGGAACTAAAAATGGTGTCAAGCAGGACTAGTAGCGATCATACTGAGGAGGAGCATGTGACAAAATCCCTTAGGTTGTAGCAGACCCTGGAGACGGTAGAGTGTTCACATGTGTAACTATTTCTCAAACTACTTTGGCCACTGGGATGTCCATCTTATACGTGAGAACTGCCACACATCCCAATGTCATGTCTACTTTTGTGTTCATAATCACATTGGTGTCAAGAAGTCCAACTGTGATCATTGAGACACAGGGAGAAAAGGAACAGAGATAAACTTAATAGGAAAAAATGCCTTAGTGCCAAAGGAGACCCAGTGGACAAATGTATTGTGGACTGTTTCCAGAACTCAAGAGAGTATTGATGCATCAGTCAGCAGCGTATTCTTATCTCAAGTAATGGCTTGGTTTTGGTGAAACAATATTACTTTTCATCTTAAATATTTGCATTTTTTTAAAATTGATTATTACTATTTTAAAATTTGAATCTTACTATTTATTAGCTAAATTTATATTTAATTCATCCATGTGTTTTCATTATATAACTGTATTAAGGCTATAAGCTAGTTTTATACTTATACTAGAGGCCCAATGCACGAACTTCATGCAAGGGGCTCAGCACTCACAGCCCTGACTGTCTCGGCCCTTACAGCCTGGCTGCCTCGTGGCTCCGGCTGCCTCGTGGCCCTGCGGCCCTGCCCACTGGTCATTCCAGAAGGTTGTTGTGGAAGGTCATTCCGCAAGGTCGTTCTGCTGTCTGATCTAATTAGCATATTATCTTTTTATTATATAGGATTTTGCCAGGGACACTTGCTGACCTTCTTGTCACCCAGCATTAGAACCCTCCTCCTATGACAGTGGAATCCCCATGTTATGAATCAGGTTCTATTTCCGAATGGAGAAGCTGGAAATGCCAGCCGTTTGCTTTCCTAGCCTCCCTTGCAGCTAGAGAAAAATCACATGACCTGGGTCTACCACTCAAATGCACTCTCACCAGACTGATCAGAAGTTCATGATGGAAGAAAGGAGGAGATTGTGTGGATCTCTCTCAGGGGAGGTTGTTGGCTGTGGCAGCTGCCACACCTGGGTAGCGCATGGGTGGTGTCTCAGAGACAACTCCAGCCTCCGTGCCAGCAGTGGCCCCACTTCAGGCTCTGCAGGACTGGCTCTGTCATTTGATGTGATGTTGCGGGGCCTCCATCCTTGTTCCCTAGTCTTCAGGGAGAGTCTGTTAGCCACTCCATGGCCTTTCATGTTTTCCGCTTATAATAGCCGTTGTTTTCTGTTGTTTGCAACACGCGTATAAATATTGAAGTGATAGTAACATAAAAATAATCTGTGCCAAGCCTCAGCCTCCACAAGAAGCATGACCTTCCAAGAGAAGTGGGTATATCATCTAAATGTGATACGCGCTAATCCAGTGGGACTCTTATTTTAAGACTAGAGGCCTGATGCAGGAAATTCGTGCAAGGGGCTTGGCCCTTGCAGCCCTGGCTTCGTCCAGAAGGTCGTCCAGAAGGTCGTTGGGCTTTCTGGTCTAATTAGCATATTATGCTTTTATTATTATAGATAGAAAGACTGAGATATGAATGGGGAGGGACCTGCCAGGGTCCCACAGTGGGTGAAGAATGGACTCCAGAGTCCATTCCCACAGAGCAGCCCAGCTGGGCAGTGCTAGGTGGGGAGGACTTGAGGCATGAGCTTGAGGAGCAGGTTGAATATAAATAAAAGGAGTGAAGGGACTGTCTCTGGGAACTGGTCATGGACTACAGTTAAATGTCTGCACCCCAGCAGCCGCTCCTTCTAGCATCCTGGCGAGGGACGCCCTAGGACTGAGCCTTAGGATTGCTGGCCATCGGCCCAAGAGCAAGCAAGGGGTGGGGGTGAGCCCTTGCCCCTGGAGCCACCAGACAATTGCCCCGCAGTCCACAGCCGTCCCATAAACAAGCCGCTGTGCCTGGGAGAACATGATAATAGCAGGCCCTCTCTCCGAGGCGGGGATGGTCTGCAATTACCGTCTTAGCCAGTGCAGCTAGGGCGCACAAAGGGCACACATTTTGTGAGGCTGGATACAATCTCCGCAAGCTTTCTCCCCCTCTCCCTATTCCAGGGCTGGGGCTCTAGCTCTCTCCCCCAGCCCCACCCTTCAGATTTCTCCTGCAAGGCCCCTGGTGAGGCATGCTTAGGGGAACATACCCGCAGAGCCTTCTCACTCATGTCATATCCAGGGCTGCCAACTTACTCAGGCTGGGGCCTGGGGGGTGGGGGGGCGGGAAATTGTGCAGAAAGGTCCCTTTCAATGGTCACTGTGCATGGACTTGTTCCATCAGAGAGCCAGTCCTCTTTGGTAAATCCTGGCTCTCAGGAAGTACCTGCTGGACAATGTTTACCTCTGGGGACTTTATCAGATGTCTACAAAGCAGCAGCCCAGCTGGCATGGCTCAGTGGCTGAGCATCGGCCTATGAACCAGGAGGTCACGGTTCGATTCCTGGTCAGGGAACAAGCCCGGGTTGCAGGCTCGATGCCCAGTGTGGGGCGTGCAGGAGGCAGTCGATGGATGACCCTCTCTCATCATTGATGTTTCTAGCTCTCTCTCCCTCCCCCTTCTTCTCTGAAATCAATATATATATATAAAATCAATATATTTTATTGATTTTTTATGGAGAGGAAGGGAGAGGGATAGAGAGTCAGAAACATCGGTGAGAGAGAAACATCGATCAGCTGCCTCCTGCACACCCCCTACTGGGGATGTGCCCGCAACCAAGGTACATGCCCTTGACTGGAATTGAACCTGGGACCCTTCAGTCCGCAGGCCGACGCTCTATCCACTGAGCCAAGCAGTTAGGGCAATAAATATATATTTTAAAAAATAAAATACAAAATACAAAAGGAGCATATGAAAAAGCATATCTGTGCAGGCATGAGCTGGGTGCCAGGGGGGGAGTGGTCTGAACAGGTCTGCCCTGAGTCTTGAAAAGCAATATGGGCACCCACCACTCATTGTGACCCTAAGACCTCAATGCTGGCACCGGGGAGTTGCCACAGAAGAGGTTGGCAAGTGGAAAGAGCAGGACCCAAGGAGAGTTCCGGAGAGTTCCAGAGAAACCCACGGCGAGCGCCTGGATGGGACGCAGCATGAGCCACTCCCTCCCTGTGTGCTTAGCCTCCTCCTCTGCAAACGGAGGTGATGATTCTCCCAATTAGGACAAGCCAGGTCATCCTGCTGTCTGTCCCTGAGCTTGCAATTCCTTTTTTGCACAATAGAAGTCTTAGGCTCTGTATCCGGGAATGAGCTTGAGGAGCAGGTTGAATATAAATAAAAGGAGTGAAGATACTATCTCTGGCTTCACCCCCCTCCTTGTTGGGAAAGCGCACACCTCCTCAGTGCTGAGCCCAGGATAATCGTTGATATCGGTGCTGTCTGTGTCAGGCTTATGAATCTCAATCCCTAAATTATGGCTGACAGAGGCTTCTTAAAGAGGAAATGAATTGTTGCAACACAATCCATCCATGTTGTATCGATATGATTAGCTAGTTATCCATGGAGTGCAGTAATTTGCTTTGATTTTTAAGTATCCGTTCGCAGCCAAGTCCTAATGAGGCGGCTCTAAATTGATTAGATTCTCCAAGATACAGCACGGTTCACGGATTGTTTCAGAAAACTGTCAAGATCTCCCGGCTGGCATTTCATTGGGTTTAACGATTGCTGGAGAAGGTGTGCATCCCAGCCAGATACAATCACATTTGTCAGCATGATCCTTTTAAGCACAATTCAATTAAAGTGTTATTCTCTAATTTTATTAGAACCGGAGCCCAGAGCTAATGCAAGCGCCCGATACTGTGTCAGGAGGGAAGTGTGCACAATTTAATTTCCCTAATTGGAGTTTAGTGATCTAACATGCTTTTCATATCTTAATTCTTGGGATAATCTCCGGTTCTTGCACCTGCCACAATTCTCTTTAATGGAAATAAGGAATCGGATGCATGGAATCCCGGGGTCACATTTGCCTCGTTGAAGGGAGTTTGCACATCTGGATCCTTTGCTCTGACTGGATCCGTCCTCACTGACCTTGGCCTTGACTTGGATGAGGAGCATCTCTAGCCCGGATAGGATCCCCCATTCCAACTATCAGGCAGTGTTGGAATGAATGTGGTAGAAAGAACGTGGGCTAGTTTTGGATCTCAGCTCCATTATGCAGGCATGCATGAATGCATGCATGCATCCATCCATCCATCCATCCACTCAATCAACACTGAGTGGGTGCCCTGGCTGGTTTGGCTCAGTGGATAGAGTGTAGGCCTGGGGACTGAAGGGTCCCAGGTTCGATTCCAGTCAAGGGCACATGCCTGGGTTGTGGGCTCGATCCCCAGTAGGGGGCGTGCAGGAGGCAGCCAATCAATGATTCTCCTCATTGATGTTTCTCTCGCTCTCTCTCTCCTTCTCCCTTCCTCTCTGAAGTCAATAAAAATATATATTTAAAAAAATACTGAGTGGGTGACAACCATGTGCCAGGCACTGTGTCAGGTGTCGAGGGTACTAACATAAGCAAGTCAGACATAGCCTTGGACACCATGGAGCTTAGAGACTGCTGGGGGAGAGGATCCTTAACCATACCAGCCCCAGGAGAATGGCCATGGTCATCAAAGACGTGAAGGGAAAGACTCTGGGAAGAGGCCTTGTCCTGTTCCGGTTGTAGGTATCTCCTGTTCCGGCTGTAGGACCTCGGAGGACGTCAGGCAAGACGCTAAGGAGTTTCCAGGGCTGAAGACCCTGGGTGAGGGCCAAGGGATGCCTCATGCAGGACTCGCCGGCTGGCTCAGCCCCCTGCCCGGGGCTCTCAACACTGTGCAGCCAGAGCATCCAGGAGCCGGAGGAGGTATCTGGGAAATGTTGCCCCCATCCCTGATTCTGAGCTGCACCCAAAGAATGGCTGAAGGCTTCCTGGTAGAGACCAGCTCAGGGTTCGGGGCGGGGGGGGGGGGGCACCTTCGGTCTGAACAGCCAGGACCTGAGAAGGAGCCGCTCCTGTTCCAGCTCCCCAGGGGCTGAGTTCTCGCTGACAGAAGCCCACAGGGTGTGCCCAGTGCAAGACGCGCTGCTGGGATGGTGGGCTCCTGCTCCGCACAGGTGATCTCGCTGTCAGAGATGATTAGGGGTCAAGTTTGTCTGTGAGCCTGGCTGGAGGCCAAGGCAGGGGGAGAGGGAAGATGAGAGGGGGGCTATTAAAACCGAAAGAGAAGCAGACAGAGAGGACAGGAGGGGGCGGGGAGCGAGTGGGATTGGGAAGGGAAAAGAGAGAGACATATTGAAGCAATTGGGGAAAAGAGTAAAAGGAGAGAGAATCATTTGGAGCAAGCAATTTCTAATCTCTCCTCTGCACACCCCCCCCCCGCAATACTCTTCACCCCATCCCTGTTTCCCTCTCGCCCCCAACCCCCAAAGTCAGTGATTAAGCTATCCTGTCAATAACAAATCGAATGAGACTGGGGTCTTGGGAAATGATTTAGGGAAATAAATAATCATCTTCATGAACACTGGCCACATAAAATGATTCTCTCCAACCTTTTCTTCCCGAGATGGGGCGGGGTGGTGGGGGAGGGGGGCCGGGTCATGGGCCTGCTGGTGGAATTACCTCTCCCCCCCCCCACCCCCCACCCCCCGGCCCTCTCTCGGGTGGCGAAGATTCATTTCATCTCATCATCCTGTCTGACTGTCCTGGCCAGGTAAGTGCTCACGACAGTGAAAAATGACAGGTGGCTCGGGAAGGGCACCAAGAAATAAAAGCAGGCCTCCAGCCTCCATCCCCGCGTGAGCACCCGGGTGCCAGCACCCAGGGTGTCAGGGAGCCCAGGGCTCCCCTTAGACACCAACAAAGCCTGCAGCCCTGCATCCCCAGGTTTAGGGCAGGAGCCTCTGCTACCCTCCTGAGCCCCAGGGAAAGAGAGGTTTGCCCCTAATTATGCCCCGCCCCTAATTCATGGGGTGGGCTCTATCGCTCCTGGGTGCTGCTCGAATTTCATGGATTCAGGCAGAAAGGTGAAGTTGTCCCCCAAAAGAGCAACTTTTGATAACAGGCGTTTCTGGATGATTCTAAACCCTAAATGCAGAGCGTCTGGTTAGAATGCCTGGCCCCAGGTGAGCAGCCCAAGAAAGTCTGCAGGTCACAACTGGTGAGTTTGCTTGTTGATTTTCTATTTTATTCAAACAGTGCTGATGGCAGCGCCTCCGGGTTTCGGTCTCCTACTTGGATGACTCCTCCTTTCCTTCCTTCTCCCTCCCTCCTTCTCTCCTTCTCCCTTTCCTTCCTCCCTCCCTCCCTCCCTCCCTCCTTCTTTCCTTCCTTCCTTCTCTCCTTCCTCCCTCCTCCCTCCTTCTCTCCTTCCTCCCTCCCTTCCTTCCTCCCTCCCTCCTTTCTTCCTTGTTCCCTCCCTCCCTCCCTCCTCCCCTTCCTTCCTTCCTTCTCTCCCTTCCTCCCTCCCTCCCTCCTTCTCTCCTTCTTTCTTCCCTCCCTCCCTCCCTTCCTCCCTCCCTCCCTTCCTTCCTTCCTTCCTTCCTTCCTTCCTTCCTTCCTTCCTTCCTTCCTTCCTTCCTTCCTTCCTTCCTCCCCTCTCTCATTCCCTATTTCCAGTATTTCAACAAATATTTGCTGAGCACCCACTCTGTGCCAAACCCTAAGCTCTGGGATGATATGAGTGCACAAGAGACACGAGGTCCCTGCCCTCATGTAATTCGAATTCTATTCAAAAACCACAGATAATACACAAACCACCCACAGCAATCCTGTCAATAGCGTTGAGTGCTATGGAAAAAGAATGTACAAAGGTCACAGGATGAGGCAGGGTAGGTTGGGATGGGCAGGGGGCACCAGGGTCTTCGAGCAAGCGGAAGAGTGGGAGAAGGGGAGGTCAGGCCGAGAGGATGCTCAGATCACGCTGGACCCACCTTGACTCTGGGTGCGAGGGGAGGCATCTGGCTGCTGCGTGAGAAGCTGGACAGTGAGGCGATAGTCCGGGTGAGAGTGGGCCAGCTGTAGGCAGTGCCAATGGTAACAGTGGGCGTAGGGCGTGGGCGTGGGGGTGGGGGTGGGGGGTCCTGGATGTATGTTGCTGGTGAGCTGGTTGGATTTGCTGGGGGAGTGGAGAAAGAGTGGACTCATTCTTGGAGGCTGACAGGGGGCCACCCCAGTTGCAGTGAGCACCTCCACTGCGGGCGGAGGCAGACACCTTGACCTCCCTCCCCCCTCCCCCTCCCCCCCCCCCCCCCCCCGGCTCTCTGGTGGCCAGGGAAGGAGAAGGCACGCCTCACAGGACGTTCCCTCTTCTCACCCGGCCGGATGCCTCTCCGCAAAGTGTCATTACCCCCATTTTGCTCAGGGAAGACATATATAGGCCTCAATTTCCATTGATCCAGCCTGAATCAATGCTTTTAAAAAATCTCATGCACATTTGACTTAAGAGCCAAAGCATGCATTTTATGGTTTGACATGGTGTCATCGATCGGAAGCATGCGTGTGTGTGTGTGTGTGTGTGCGGGCGCACACGCCCCACCTGCGCGAGCCCCCTGCCCACCCCGGCGGCCAGCCTGGTTGCGGTGCGTCCTTAATGGACTTGCCCCCGCCTGCACCTTCGATGCCTCCCCCGTCCTCAGCACGGGGCCCTTTCTTGGGTTTTTTGAAAGGATCGATACAGTACTGAGGCCTCCCGCTGCTGCCTGTCACTCACACTCCACCATGCCATAAATTATGAATCTGCCTCCCTCTCTCTCCCTGGCGCTGTCTCATTTCTATTGCAGTCAATGGCTCTGCGATGGTTGACTCTTCTCAGCCTCAGAGGCAGGGGGGCAGTTGAAGTTTAGTGAGGACACGGGTCAGGGCAGCAGGCTGAGGGAGAAAGGCCGTGATGGTCGAGAGGGTGGCAGTAGCTGCTGGTAGAAAGCAATAAATGGCCCTAGATGGTGTTGCTCAGTGGATAGAGCATCAGCCTGTGGACTGAAGGGTCCCGGGTTTCACTCCCGGTGAGGGCACATGCTTGGGTTGGGGGCTCAATCCCCAGTAGGGGGCATGCAGGAGGCAGCCAATCAATGATTCTCTTTCATCATTGATGTTTCTCTCTCTCTCTCCCCTCCTCTCTGAAATCAATAAAAATATATTTTAAAAAGCAATAAGTGGTTCCTCCAAGAAAAAAAATAGAAAGAAGAGTGTGAGGAGGAGGGGATGAAGAAGAGGAGGGGGAAGAAGAGGAGGGACAGAGTGGGGAAGATGATGATCCCAGGGCTCAGGCAGGCAGTCCATCAGGGAAACATCAGAGGTGGAGAAAGCTATAAGTGCCTGCCCCACCTGCAGGGGGCAGCACTGACCCATCTTCAGATGATAGCTTTTGTCCAGGAATGTGGGGCCAGATTTTCCAGGTCTTCTGACTTATTTTAGAGAAGCTGGAAATCCCCCAATTTGTTTGTTTGTTTTTTTGCAATAGTTTCTGATGTTTAAAAATATAGTGTAGCCCTAACCGGTTTGGCTCAGTGGATAGAGCGTCGGCCTGCAGACTCAAGGGTCCTAGGTTCGATTCCGGTCAAGGGCATGTACCTTGGTTGCGGGCACATCCCCAGTGGGGGGTGTACAGGAGGCAGCTGATCAATGTTCCTAACTCTCTGTCCCTCTCCCTTCCTCTCTGTAAACAATCAATAATATATATTTAAAAAAAAAAAATATATATATATATATATATATATATATATATATATATATATATATATATATATATATATATACTAGAGGCCCGGTGCATGAAATTCGTGCACGGAGGGGGTTGTCCTTCAGCCCAGCCTGTATCCTCTCCAATCTGGGACCCCTCGAGGGATGTCCGACTGCCCGTTTAGGCCCGATCCCGGGATCGGGCCTAAACGGGCAGTCGGACATCCCTCTCACGATCCAGGACTACTGGCTCCCAACTGCTTGCCTGCCTGCCTTCCTGATTGCCCCTAACCGCTTCGCCTGCCAGCCTGATCACCCCCTAACCACTCCGCTGCCAGCCTGTTTGCCCCCAACTTCCCTCCTCTGCAGGCCTGGTCACCCCTAACTGCCCTCTCCTGCAGGGTTGATAGCCTCCAACTGCCCTCCCTTGCAGGCCAGGTGCCTCCCAACTGCCCTCTCCTGCTGGCCATCTTGTGGTGGCCATCTTGTGTCCAAATGGGGGCAGGATCTTTGACCACATGGGGGCAGCTATATTGTGTGTTGCAGTGATGATCAATCTGCATATTACTCTTTTATTAGATAGGATAGAGGCCTGGTACAGGGGTGGGGGCCAGCTGGTTTGCCCTGAAGGGCGTCCCGGATCAGGTGGGGGTTCCCTTGGGGTGGGGGTGGCCTGAGCGAGGGGCCTGTGGTGGTTTGCAGGCCAGCCACGCCCCCTGGCAACCCAAGCGGAGGCCCTGGTATCTGGAATTTATTTACCTTCTACAATTGAAACTTTGTAGCCTGGAGCAGAACCAAGCCTGGGGCTCCCTCCGAGGCCAGCAGCCATTTCTGTTGGGGTTATAATTGAAACTTTGTAGCCTTAAGTGGGTGAGCCCGGCCAGGGTGTGCGGGAAGCTTTGCTTCCCCTGTTGCCGGCGGCAACCCTGCCCTGCTCTCTCAAGCTCCATTCTGCCGCCATTTGTTTGAATTTGTTTACCTTCTATAATTGAAACTTTGTAGCTTGAGTGGAGGCTTAGGCCTGCAACGGCTAACAGAAAGCTTGGCTTCCTCTGTTACCTAGGAAACCTTGCTCTTTGTGGCTGTAGCCATCTTGGTTTGGGTTAATTTGCATGCTCTCTCTGATTGGATGGTGGGCGTGGCTTGTGGGTGTGTCGGCGGTATGGTCAATTTGCATATTTGTCTATTATTAGATAGGATAGTGCAGGCCAATCAAAAGGGCCACGCATTTGCAACCGGTTTGAGCTTTATAGGTAGAATCACTTCCTTCCCAGCAAAGGCTTCAGGTGGCCATTGAGCCTGATCTTGAGGACTTGGTATGGCTGACATCTGAGATGGGAGGAAAGGATTGATAGGGACCTTAGAGAGAATCCAGTTCATCTATTCCATTTCACAGATTGGGAAACTAAGGCCTAACGGGATTCATTTCTTTCCGTTGCTAGTTCATAGAGGACATAAAAATGGGGGAATTGTGGAAGAGTAGGTCGGCGACAAGTTATGGGGGACCCTGAATGCCAGGCTAAGGAATTTGGATTTTAAGAAGCATGTATGCCTAAGAGCTAACACTGAGTGCACACTATGTGCCAGGCTCCATGCACCCTCTCACTTAATCTTCACAACGCAATCACTGTCATCCCCATTTCACAAGTGAGAAAACTGGGTCTTAGCAAGTTTCAGAAACTTGCCAAATTCACACAGCTGGCAAATGGCAGAGCCGGTACTCAGCCCCCGGCCTTTCTGACCCCCACACTGACTACCATGTCATGCTGCAAGCGGAATATGAAGCAGTGGGTTTTCGAGAGATGTCCATATTTTTAAACCCTCTAACTCACTTACTCCTGTTTTGTTTTATTGACTTGAAGGTTAGGTTTCCACATTTCTTCAGAAGTCTCTCCCCACCCCGTTTTTAAACACAGCTGTCTTTGAGGGTGGAGAGGAGGAGTGTTTTAAACAGGAGTTGTTTAACTAATTGCCAATTATCTCTGAATAGGGTATGGTTTCCAACAGCTGTAAGGGATTTTGGTCCCCATCCATTGCCTACTGTTGCTGGTACTTGCGAGTGTGTTGAGATATTCTTGGCCTCTTGCTTCAAAGAGACAACCCTGTGCCTCACCCCCCCCCCCCCCCTCCCATTCTCGAAGACCATCTCAGCCCCGCTTTTGTACAGACTGGCTGGCTTATGAGGGTGCTGACTGCTTCTGACTATAAGGTGGGTAAAGTCTCTCTCTCTCTCTCTCTCTCTCTCTCTCTCTCTCTCTCTCTCTCTCTCTCTCTCGGAGTGGCTTGTGGCTTGGCATGAGTGGGGGCAGAATTCTCCCCCAGGACTTGGTACCCATGCTCTCATTTCCCAGGGCATTTTAACACCCCTCCTCCCCCCCCCCCCGGGTATGGAGGGTTCTCGTTCAAATATGAGACCAGGCTTTGCCTCCTTCACCCCAATCTAGCAGAAAGCTCACACATGGGCTGCCAGAGGGCCCCTCTGTAGAGGGGTGATGTGAATTGCCCCTTCTGGCTCTGTCTGCTGGATTCCTGGGAACAGGCAGAGGGGCAAACCTTTGTAAATGTTAATCTCCTTATGCTTAAGATATCACACTGCCTTTGATGTTCTCAAACATGCTGACTCCTATCTTGGTTGAGGGTGTGTGGCCCAGACAGGCCAAATGCTTGTTTTGTCTTTTGTCTTCCTCCAGGAGGGCTCATATGATGATATGTTCATCTCCAGCTGAAATATGAACAAGTCCTTCTTCAAAGCCAGGTTGAGGGGGGAAGGGAGGAGGCAAGATGCAGTGACACTCAGGGCCACTCAACCCCCATCCCCAGAAACCAAACTTAACATGAGTCATTTTCTCACCCAAGTCCTATTGGATTCAGGTAGATGACCTGTCCATTACAAAGTCCTCCCACTGAAACAGAAAGGGGGGGGCGGTATTTTTAAAAATCCATTCATATTTTTTATGATCAAGGTAATGCTAGTTGCTGTAACAAATAAAACCAAAAATGTATTAATAGCTCAAATGCAATGGAAATTTATTTTTCCCTGATGTCAAGTCCCAATGAATGCTCCTGATTGGAGGTAGATTTCCTCAAAATGATGATTCAGAAACCCAGATTTATTGCCTTATCTTTGACAATGGTTGCCAAGCTTGCTATGTTCATCTGTAACCAATGGTGGGAGAAGGGAGAGTAGGGAAAGCACACTCAATTTCTTAATTGCTGATGCCTGGAGATAACAGCTATCACATTCCATTGGCAAGAACTAGTCACATGACTTCCCCTAGAGGGAGGCTGGGAAATGTAGTCCTGGCAGTTGCTTCCCATGGAAAACCTACCTAGTACGCTTCAGAAGTGGAAGCAGGAATCTGGGGTGGGCAGTTAGCCTCTGTGTCGCATACTTGAGCTGTGAGGAGACAGCGGGGGTACAAGAGGAAGAGAAAGCAGTAGAGTTGGATCAGTGGGTATGGATTTGAGTTTCAGAGTCTGGCCATGTCCTGGTGGGTGAGTCACTTCACCTTTCTGAGACTCCGTTTCCTAACCTGTAAAATGGAGATAATTCCCAATGCAAAGAGCTAATAAGGGTGACCCTGTTATATACTATCAAACGTTCTGCCTTCGGTTGCTCACTAAGCTTGGATGGCACAGTAGTATTTTAGGGGAAATGTGATGTCGGTGGCGATTTCTATGGATTTTGAAAGAACTAGCAACACTGGGCCTGCATTCCTGTGTGGTGACGATCAGCTAGAGCTGAATGTAGGTAAGGTGTCACTGTGAAGTTCCCTGCAGTCCCCACTCCCATAAGGCCTGCAGTGTGCCTGTTGACGTGGGCCATCCGGCCCTTGTCAGCAGGAAAGTCTGAGTCACCTGAGCTACACAAGTGTCCTATATGTTAATGATGATGATCGCATTCAAGCTTCAGGAATGTTTTGCTTCTACTTTTCTGCTTTCCAAAAAACTTCGTCATTGCCAAGCCTCTGCCCCAGCTGCAGGATCTTGAGCACGGGCCTAATTAACCAATCCGCTCTAGAAATTGCTTATTAACAATGAAGGCCAATGTAGCTTTTTTTAATCATCGATTTTTTTTTTTTAATCTTGGCAGAGCTCTATGTTATGAATACCGTAGCACAACCTTCAGGATCTTGTTAATTGTCATAAGCTAATGAGTGGGGATTACTGGAGAAGGTTTTCTTCCAGAACTCAGAGCCCTGTGAGCCCAGTAATATGATTAGGAAGTTGGCCTGCTCATGCCAGTGATGGGAAGGATGCCTGACTGACGGCTGCAATTGATTGGCACCGGTGGTGATGCCAGGGGCATGGTTTTGTAGGGGGAGCGTGATTATCTCTGCCAATGCCCACTTGGATATCATTGGGAAGGCAGGAGATGAACAATCATGGATACCTTTTAACATCTATTGACAGAAAATAAGAAAGCGAGTTATATTTGACTGCTGGGCAAAGCAGGGCAGCATTGGGAGAGGAGAAGAAGGAGAAAGAAGGATAAGAAGGAAGAGGAGAAGGAGGAGGAAAAGTGGGAGGAGAAGAAGAATTCTGAGTATATTGTTCAGGATAGACTAAGGCAGTGGTCGGCAAACCACGGCTCGAGAGCCACATGCAGCTCTTTGGCCCCTTGAGTTTTTAGCAAGGGCAGCTTAGGAGGACCCTAATTAAGTTAATAACAATGTACCTACCTATATAGTTTAAGTTTAAAAAATTTGGCTCTCAAAAGAAATTTCAATCCTTGTACTGTTGATATTTGGCTCTGTTGATTAGTGAGTTTTCCAACCACTGGACTAAGGTATGGTGTTGTAACAAAGGACCCAAAATCTCAATGGCTTAAAACAACAAAGGTTTATTTCTTGCTCACGGTACATATCCATCGAGGGTCAGCAGGGCTCTCTGCTCCACGTTGTCCTCAGTCTGGGACCCAGGCTGATGGAACCTCCACCATCTGGAACATCATTATGGGAGGGAAAGAGAAAGAGTTGTGAATCGTGCACTGGCTTTTGAAGAGCCCACCCGGAATTGACCCATATCACTTCTATTTGCATTTCATTGGCAAAGGAAGTCACATACCACATGCCTTCCTCACAATGTGTGGGAAGTACAATCCTACCACATGCCCAGGAGGAGGACAACTGGGAGGTTTGTGAACAGCCTGCATATCTACCTCTCAGAAGATCCCAGGATTCCGGGTCTGGAAAGGATCTGTACTAATTGGGGCTCTTTGGGTTACAAAACTAGAAGGTAAAACTCAAACTACTTAAACCAAAGGGAATTTATTGCCTCACAAAAAAACAAAAAATCCAGTGGTAGCTCTGTCTGTCTTCAGGCAAAGCTTAATCCCAGGGCTCCACGTCTCTACGGTCTGGTCCCTTTCCATTGCTCAGCTCTGTTCCCTTCCATGTGGGCTTTGCTCTCGGGTTTCATGGTCCCAGGGTTCAAGTTCAATGGGAAGAGAAGGCCTCTACCTCTCTTCACTTTTAATAACATCTTAGATCTCAATCTTACGGAGCCAAATGGGGTCATGTGCACATTCCTGAACCAATCACTGTATCCAGGGGCAGAGACTGTTGGTCAGGCCTAAATAATACATCTTGCCTGAGAATCAGAATTGAATTAACTTCATCCAAACCATATGGATCCAGGAGAAAGGAGAGATGGTTCCTGAGAAAAATTAAGGATACTGGACCAGAATAAGTGTCCAAGAATAATGCACAAATAAAACCACACGTCTACCACAGGATGTAGAGATGCTCCCACCCCGTCGTTTTCCAAGTGTTGTTTTGTAAACATACTTCAGGGGCTGCCTGCAACGTCTATGAGAGGGTCCCTGCACTCGCCCATCTCCCTTCCAATTTGGGCAATTGTGCTTTACTTGTTGTATGTATTAGGATTCCATGTACAATTTTTTGGAACTAAAAAAAAAAAAAAAAAATTGATGCCCTAACCGGTTTGGCTCAGTGGATAGAGCGTCGGCCAGCGGACTGAAGGGTCCCAGGTTCGATTCCAGTCAAAGGCATGTACCTTGGTTGCGGGCACATCCCCAGTAGGGGGTGTGCAGGAGGCAGCTGATCGATGTTTCTCTCTCATCGATGTTTCTAACTCTTTCTCCCTCTCCCTTCCTCTCTGTAAAAAATCAATAAAATATATATTTAAAAAAATTGAGATCCTCTACTCTTAAAAAGTAGGGGGTGGGGGAATTAAATATTGCTGTTCTTTGATCCCATCTCCTCATTTTACACAAGTAGAGGCTGATATTGAAAAAGAAGTAGATATCTATCTCTTCATGTCTCATTGGCTAGAACTGATCACATGATCACCTAGCAGCAAGGAAGGCTGAGAAAGTGAGCATCTGGCAAAGGGAATTGGAAGGACCTCAACCGGCCTGAACATAAATGGTTCATCCCCCAGGTCTGGGGACCTTGCCATCCCAAACAAAGTTGAGGTTCCTTTATGAAGAAAAAAGGAAGGCAATGGCCCTCAAAGAGCTGTGTGCCCTGGTGGTATGAATCAGATCTCATGGAAAGTTCCTGAAGACTAGTACTGGGCCTGCTGCCTTTGTGTATTCCCCTACTGGTCTATAAAAATGTGCCGCAAGGATCTCCTTCAATCCTCACAACAATCCTGTGAGACACTGAATCATACATTGACTTTTGAAATGCCAACTGGAATGGACTCTTATCACCAGGATGGTGTCCCATTTGACAGACAGAGAAACTGAACCTCAGAGGCGAATTAAGTTCCCAAGGTCACAGACTGGTAAATTGTGCTTCTCCCTCACTTTATACCTCTAACACAGAGAGGGGCAGAGCGCTGAGGGAGGAGGGAGCTTCCACTAAACACAGACTGTTTACTATGGCGGCGTTGACTGTAGAAAGGTGAAGGGGAGAGTGACAACCTGGGCAGGCCAGGCAGAGGGAACAGCATGTGCGACAGCCAGAGACAAAATAGGGCATAGAAATGCCCCAGGGTCACAGGGTTAGAGCAGAAAGCTTGAAGAAGCATCGTACTTTGGAGTTGGGGCCTTGCATGAGGGCAGCAGCGAGCCATTAAATATTGCAGGGAGGGGAATGCAGTCTGTCTTCAGTGGGGAACATCGGCTCACTGCCGGGAACAGGACTCATGCTGGGGAGTCACCGAAGAGGTGAGAAATGACAGTGGCCTGGGTCTCAGGGATGGAAGTAGGGATCGAGGAAGTTGAACCCACCAAATCTCATCCAGATTTGGTCACTGCGGGCTGGGGGGGGGGGGCACTTTGGAGAAGATGGCAAAGGCTGAGACTGAGTCTCAGGTTTCTTATAGATGGTGGTGTCATTGGCTGAGGCGGAGTGGGGGAGGGAGGGCATGGAGGGACAGGAACACAGACAGCTTGGTCCCCCAACCTCTCTTCATCCCAATGTGTTCCAAATCCCAGGACTTGTCATTCCATAGGAAGAGTCAGGATGCAGGACTGGGCCGGGCTGTTGAGGAAGCCCGGATGGAAGTGGAGAAACTTCCTGTACTGGGTGTGGGTGCATTGGAAGTCCCAAGTACTCACGGGGCCTGCTCCACACCCGGCAAAGAGCACCGACGTGACTGCTTCCTCCTGGTCTCACCCCCACCCGCCTCAAAGCCGCACAGGCCTTCCTCCTCCCTCCCACCCGAGGGGTGACACCTGGGCCCTCAGGTTCCCCGAGCACTGGCTCCCAGGAGTCTCGAGGTGGATGCTGATAGAACCCTGGCATGGATGTTCTTACGTCCTCAGCCTGTATCCTCAGAGCAGGATGCTCTCGCCCCCATGACTCTGAAGCTAAGACTCTGGGCCTGGCACACTCTGGTTTGTACTCCTTGGAGAGTCTACAAAGACACATGATTTAAACACTTGATCAGCTCATCCAGAACTGTGTGTGGGAGAATGAGATGCTCAGTCCACTGGTTTTGATAAAGAAGAGCAGAAAGGAAGGAGCGCCTCCCCGGCTTGCAGACACCCTGCAGAGCCCTGGTGAGGCAAGTGGTGTGGTGCAGGCTCAACCCAAGTGGACCACGAGAGCTCGGGACCAGATCGAGGTGTGCGTGGGACCACCCATGCCAAGAAGCATCCTGGTTCCAGTGCTTACGCGCGGTCGCTCACAATGTCACCAGTGAACATACTGGCTCTGCAGAGACCCTAGAATGAATGAGCGACCCCTCCAGCACGCCACAGGCATGCTCTCAGGACTCAGACACCAACATCATTACTTCACTGTGGTGAAACGGAGGCTCTGACAGGTTAAGCCACTCATCCAAGGCAACAAAGCTGGCACATGGCAGAGGTGCAGTGCAAACCCAGCTTGACTGACCCCAGAGCCTGGCATTCTGCCATCCCTTCCTCAGCAGCAGCCCCCACGAGCCATTGAGAAAGCTAGAAGCTTCTAGAAGCACTTGAGTCCATCTCAGAACTGTGAGTGGATTTAGACAATATGATTGGGATGGATTGCTCTGAGGCAGAAGAACCAGCCTCAAGGATCAACTTGAGGGAGTGACCTTTTAGCCAGTGTGACCCCATCAAAATGCCCATGAAGGGTTTTGGGAGACAGGGTTGCATCGGAGAGTGGGTCAGGCAGATGAAGAGCTTCAGATGGCATAGGGAGGAATTGGGACTTGAATCATTTTGAAGTTCAGCTCTGGTTTAGTCCTTCTCCTCCTCTACAACCTCCTGTAGCTCCCCTGGCCTCTGTCTCCTGGCTGGTAAGGTAAGAGTATGAGGATGGAAAGGTGCAGGGAGAGCCTGGGGCCGGAGAGGCCGATTAGGGGGCTGGTGTCCCAGTCTCAAAGGGAGACCACTAGGGCCTGGAGGGGAGGGGAGGAAGAGCATGCACTTTGGGGCAGGGTTTTATGAGAGGCACCCCCCACACCCCACCTGCATCTGACTCCTCTCACCAAATGGAGGATCACTGCTTCCCTGCAGCATCAGATAACATTTCAAGCTCAGAAAATATCCGGTACCTTAATCTACTCGCGGTAGACTTGAGCCATGAATAGCCAGAAAAACAGCAAATGCCTAAAGCAGCAAAGAGCAGCCAGTAACTCTCCCCCCGCACCACACGGCCCCCCGGCTCCATCGAGGCCCTGAAAATGAGAGTCAGACATTCCTAGGTTCATATCCCACTCTGACATCTCCTTACACAAGTGAACCATTCAGTGCCTCAGTGTCCTCATCTGTAAAATGGGGATAATAGTGGCACCTACTCCATAGGTTGGATGAAGCGCTACCGAGATCGTGTATGTAAAGCCTTTCGTCCAGTAACTGGCATATACTAAGAGCTCAATAAGGTAGCTCTTATTGGCAACAAAATAATTATTTAGGTGATATGTTAACCCTTGAACTACGCTATTAGCAGCCATTAGCAAAGGTGTGGGAATTCTCAAACATCATTTATTTTACCCCCAAGGTGGAGGCATGAGCCTTATGATTCAGAAATATCAGATGAAACAAATTTCATTCCATGCAATTCAAGAAGTTATGAGTTGTCATTCTTCCTGTTATGGAGATTGCTAATTAAAAATTGATAGATAGATGGACAGATAGCAAATCATGAAAGCTAAACATAGTTTCCCTGTTTGAAGTACATCCAGAACTCTGCGTGGGAGAATGAAATGCTCAGTCCATTGGTTTTGATAAAGAATGGACTTTTCAAAACCAATGGACTGAGCATTTCATTCTCCCACGCAAGTTCAAGTGGCTATTTGAAAGAAAGGAAAGAAGGAAGGAAGGAAGGAAGGAAGGAAGAGAGGGAGGGAGGGAGGGAGGGAGGGAGGGAGGGAGGGAGGGAAGGAGGGAGGGAGGGAAGGAGGGAGGGAGGAAGGAAGGAAGGAAGGGAGGGGAGGGAGGGAGGGAGGGGGGGAGGGAGGGAGGGAGGGGAGGGAGGGAGGGAGGAAAAGAGGGGAGGGAGGGAGGGAGGGAGGGAGGAAGGAAGACCTGTTCTCCCTCCACAAGCCCGTGCTTGTGTGACAGAAGTCCATGGTATCACCGCTAGGAGTTTTCATGATTCAGCAGATTTGGGAATGAGTGATTGATGTAATTAAAGTTATTGGTAAAGAAAGACTCAGTTACCAAGGAACAGATGAGTCAGCAGAAAGTTTAAGTAATGAAATAATGTTCCGAGGAATGATTCTTAAAATAAGCTTTTTTTTTTTTTTTTTTTTTTTTTTTTAACTCTAGACATCTTAACTGTTGCTGATCAGCAAAAGTTATTGTGAAGGACAGGGGAAAACACGCTACACGATGCTGGAAATTCTCAGAGGGTGTCCTTCGCGCTAAGATGAAACCGTATTTATGGAGTAATAATGGTCAGAGCTTACATTGATGGAGAGGGAACCAGTGCGTTGGTGGGCTTGACTTACATGACCTCCTCTAACCCTCACCCTCTGCGGTAGATACTGCTGTTTTTCCTGCTTGATAGATAAGGACAGTGACTTTCAGAGAGGCTGGGCTCACCTTCTCCATCACCTCGGGCCCCTCGGCCTCTGTGTAGATTTCTCAGTCATTTGATGTCTCACTAACACTCTCAAGGTAAGGGAGTGCAGTCAGGACTTGACCTTCCCTCTGTCTGCCCCCAGCGCTATTTCAAAATGCATATTCTCACGGGAAGATACAAGCAAGGACATTGCCTGGGGGGGCCATGCATTTGTTTTCACTTGCACCAACATGTATTGACGAGGCAGGGCGCTCCAGGCCTTGGACTCTGAAGACGACTGGGGCAGCCAGCGGGGCAGGAGGGGCAGCTGTCGTCTGTCCACAGATGACACAGGCTCCGAGGAGAACAGAGGAAGAGAGGGGGTTGAAGAACTCTCAGAAGGATCTATGGTCGTGAGGAGCGGCTGTGTGGGAGGCAGTGGGGGAGAGGTCTGCGTGTTTCCAAGCCCTTCCACTGGCAGCGGTGACTGCATGAAGGAAGGCGAACAGAAATGGATCTGGGGCTGAGGCGAGAGGAGGAATTACGAGGGACTTGACTTCGGTTTGGGACGTTTTGAGTTAGAGTTGCTGGTGGTCCTGCTGGCTGGCGACTTACTTCAGTGAGTGGGCTGTGTGGCCTGGAGCAGGGCTGAGAGCTGGCGCTGGATGCCCAGCCCAGCCAGGTGTGCTGCAGGGCCACCGACGGGCACAGGTCGGGGAGGTGCTGCCCCATAAGCAAGCTCTGCTGAAGGCCCTCGTCCAGGGAGAAAAGAGAAGGGCAAGGCGTGGGTGGGGGTAGGGGTTGACTTTGGGTGACATTACATCCAGGAACCCAACAGCCTCCCACTTACTAGCACTAAAGGAAGCTAGCCTGGCCCGGCTGGTGTAGCTCAGCGATTGAGCCCGGACCCATGAACCAAGAGGTCATTGGTTTAATTCTCAGTCTGGGCACAGGTTGCCGGCTCGATCCCTAGTAGGGGGCATGCAGCCCATTCATCGATGTTTCTGTCTCTCTATCCCTCTCTCCTTTCCTCTCTCTAAAATCAATTTAAAAACAACAACAACAACAAAAAAAAAAAAACCCAGCCAGGCCAGCATGGCTCAGTGGTTGAGCATCAGTCTATGAACCAGGAGGTCATGGGTTGATTCCCATCAAGGGCACATGCCTGGGTTGCAGGCTCAATTCCCAGTGGGGGGATGTGCAAGAGGCAGCTGATCAATGATTCTCTCTCATTATTGATGTTTCTCTCTCTCACTCTCCTTTCCTCTCTGAAATTAAAAAATATATATTTAAAATCAATAAAACAAACGTATTTTTTTTTAAAAGAAAGTTACCCGGTGTCCCTGTGGGTGGCTTCAGGAAGGAGGGGAGTGGGATGGGAACCTCCCACTTGTGAGCATCTGAAGAAAGGATCTTGAGGGACTGCTGGGGCAGGAGCCTCCCAAAGGGAGGTAGTATCCACCCCTCAAGCCCACCAACCCCTTCTCCTAACTGTGCTCAGAGCTGGGGACCCCAGCCCCCTCTCCTACCCCCACAGAGGAAAGGACAAGGGCCAGAGTCCTTTGTGGGGTCAAAGAGCATATTGGGTTGTGGGCCTTGGCCTCTTACCCCCAAGCATGACCTGCTGTGAAGCAAACACGAGTGAATGACCACTGAAGCCCAGACCAAGTTAAAATTTAGGGAGCCTTTATTAGCCGGCCGGTTGGCCGGCCAGCCGACTGGCGACTGCTCTGCCTTTCTCCACGCAAGGAAACCAGAGAGCAGCAGCGACCCTTTGTGCAGGACCACTTTTAAGCCCATTTACCACATCCTGTTTTTGCAGAACAAGCAACCCAAGACAAAGCAGTTTTTCCCAAGCAACGTCAGAGTCATGCCATTGACAACCATGTTGTTCACAGGGTCATCCTTTTCTTCAGAAAGCTGACAGTGTTCTATGAAAGAAGGCCTACGTGCTGGGAAGGGGCCATGAGACCCTATCTCAAGGCCTGGCCTGGTATCAGCACTGACAACTCCATCTGGGACACAGTCCACGGCCTCTCTGGAAGCATGCTCAAAAATTCCCATGCTCCAACAGACCCACAGACATGAAAAGGGGGCTTGGACCTTGTAGAGCCAGACCAGGGGGATGGAAGGAACAACAGCACAGCAGATTTGTGGGTTTGTGAGGGGCTCCTGCCCCGCCCCCTCCCCCCTAAGCACACCCTGTGATGGGGATTAGTGTGCAAAGGATTATTAAGAAAGGGTCAGTGCAGGGAGCAGGCTGGGGACAGGGAGGCAGTCCCTTCCTCCCGCCCCCCCCCTCCCCCCCGCTTTGTCACCCACCAGCTGTGTGATCTGCAGCAAGTTGCTCTACCTTCCAGTGCCTCAGTTTCCACATGTGGGAAATGAGCAGTTACTGTTTTCCAAAGTGTGGTCAGCACATCTCTAGTGGGACATGCGATGACGTTGGGGGGGGGGGCGGGCGGGTGAAGAGATGCCCATGTGGCCCCCCGAGCTTTGAGGGCAGCCCGCACAGCAGGAGGCATGGGGCTGGGGAGACCTTCAGGAACAGGTAGAAGTGCTGAGAGATGCCCGTGGCTTTCAAAGCCCAGGGGGCCAAGGACTTCATTCAATTAATTTTTTTTTTGTTTTAATAATTGTCTTCCGTCCATGGATAGGGATACTGGTTTCTCTGTTACTGTAGCGGCATCAATATTTCTTTCAGAATAAATAAGTGGTGACAAAATTTGAAGGACATTTTTCTGCAAATGGTAGTTTCAACATTCGGAGGCTAAGGTAAGTGTCTGGAGGGTGGGGTTCAGATGAGTCCGTTTTGAGCAAAGTGAGGGCCCCGTCCTAGCAGTCTCCGGTTCTAGGGAGGCTTCCCAGACATCCCTTACATCTGCTAGGACCTGCCAGCCATTTCCCAGATTAAAAGGGAAAGTTTAAAAAAAAAGAGTAAGAAAGAAAAAAAATCTGGACAGAAAAACAAATTCCACCAACCAAAATAAACCAGGCCGACGATTTTTCTACCACACTCTTCATGGAGCGGAGAGGTGGTGTTTATTCCCAATGAGCCCTTTTCTCTAAGTTGCCACTCATCCACTCTTCTCTGTCATCCAGGAAAATCGGTCCCCAACAGCCAGGGAACATCTGCACGGAGGAGTCTTTGGAAAAAAAAAAAAAAAGGAGCCACAGGGTTTGGATTTAGATGCTGGCTACAAATAGAGGGCCAACAAAACTAACAAACAAACAAAAAAAACCTTGCGGTTTGGATCTAAAAAAATAAAGCCTCAGCAATGACAACTGTGTGGTTAGTCTGATGTCAAACCGCATTAGCTGGGAAGAAGGTGTCTGGGGCTCCGGAGCTGGGAGGGTGTTCGGAACCGAGAGCTAACAGATGTCTCACTCTGCTTGAAAGATGTCAGGGTGCTGATCCGAAGGGCCAGTGGGTTCCCTGGGGGACAAAGCCATCGAGAGTCTTACAGAACACATCCCCGAGCTGACGACCATAGAGACAACACAAGCAGTCAAGAGAAGGATTGAGGGGGGAAAAACAGTCAAGCTGAAACACAGAAAAAAGAAAGGAAGGAAGGAAGGAAGGAAGGAAAGAAAGAAATTCAAATACATGCATGAAAGCCCCCTCATTCAGGAACTCGCTTCCAACTCAACTCTCAGTTTGCTGGGAGTCGCTCTGTAAAATGATGGACCAAGGAGCATTCATTGTGGCTTGCATTAAGTGAGATCATGGCGGGTAGGCTGGGAATCAACTTCCAACAGGAGAAATGAGCAAATCTTTTTGGGGAGCAATTATTTAGGAAAGACCGCTCCCCACCCCTGACAGGGGCGACAGTTCCTGCTCTTCCTTGCCATTGAGTGTCTGGGAGACGTGGCACCTGCCTGGCATTCCCCTCCTCTGCACCGCGAACACGGAGGCCTGCAGGAGGGCTAAGATGTTTCTCAGCTCGGCCTAAAAATATCTCCCTTGACAGCCTGTCACAGTGTCTGAGGCTCCACCATTATAAATTCATTCTTCTCTGTTACGGCGTTTTGTTCCCAGGAGTTCCCTGTTAAAATAGAGATATCCCGGAGAACTTAGATTGCGCAAGGCAGAGAGCGAGAGCCTGGGAGTCCGGAGACCTGGGTTTGCAACGGGGCTCTGCCTCTCTGCTCGCCATGTGAGCCTGGGCAGGTCATTTGCACTTCCCGAACCTCAGTTTCTCCACGGAGAAAAAAAGAAACAAGGAAGACGGGTATAAACGAGAGGATGCCGTGATCAGAGAGCTCTGAGGCCTCTGGCTTCCGGAGGGAGAATGTGTTCGCTGCAGGGTTTGCCACTGTTTGACATATCAGCAAGCACCAGTTACCCTTAAGGCCCTGCGTGCTCAGGCCCAAATCCTCGGTGGCATCCAGAATGCCCTTCCTCTCGTTCTGCACACCCAATCCATCAGCAAAGCCTGTTGACTCTACCTTCAAAACACAGCTCAAATCTGACCACTCCTGCCCGCCTCTCTGGCTACCTTGCTGGTCCAGGGCAGCATTACCTGCCCCTGGATTCTCCATCAGCCTCCGAATTGGTCCCTGCTTCTGCTCTTGCCCTCCAAAAGTCTTAGCTCTTCACTCTTGACTTTAAACCATACATTCTATCCTGACACTCTTAAAACTCTTCATCTCTTCTTCTCTCTCATCATAAAACCCAAAGATCTGCCAGGCCGGTGTGGTTCCGTGGTTGAGCATCAACCTATGAACCAGAAGGTCACGGTTCAATTTCTGGTTGGGGCACATGCCTGGGTTGCAGGCTCAATTCTCACTGGGGGGGGGGAGGGGGGCGTGTGGGAGGCAGCCAATGGATGATTCTCTGTCATCATTGATGTCTCTCTCTCTCTCTCTCCCTCTCTCCTTCCCTCCCTCTCTCTCTGAAATCAATAAAAAATATTAAAGAATAAAGATCTCACCCGGACCAAACAGGACCTATAACCTTGCTTGAGCCTTAGCCGCTCCCACAAATGTCTCCTTGCTGCTGTCTGAACCTGGTCCCACCTCAGGACCTTTGCCCGTGCTATTCCTTCTGCCCAGAACTCTCCCCAAATATCTTCGTGGCCCAGTCCCTAATTTTTTCAGGTCTCTGGTCAAATGCTACCACCTAAGGGACAGCCCTCGCAGAAAGAGCACACTCCCTTCCGAGTCTGACACTCCTTCACTTTCCTCCCAGCACTCATCACCTGGACCTCAGGATAAGGCATTATCACACTCATTTGTTTGCCTTCCCTCTCTCCTCTAACAGTAAGCTTCAGGGCGGGGCGGGGCAGGGCAGGGGCTTTGTTTTGTTTATCTGCATCCTGGACACCTAGAACCCTGGTCTGGGATAGCATAGGTGCTCAATCAGTGTACGTGGGAGTCAGGGAAAGGAGCAGTTTAAGAGGAACTGCGCTAAATGGAGGCCAGCCTCAGCATTCCACTGGAGAGGCCAATGTCAGGGTCTCCCTGGGCTCTGTGTCCTCAGAGCAGCATGTGCTAAGGGAGTCACAGGTAGAGCAATTGTTGGGAAAATTGGGCGGGCCTGTGAGGGCAGGGGGGAGGGGGGGAAGGGGGAGGGAGGCAGGTAGGTAAAGAATCCCAGCTAAATGTATCCCTTCATAAGGCTGCAGGTGCTTGACCAGAGGAAGTAGCTAAAAGGCCCTGCGGACAGATTTCAGAAGATAGGCGCCTGCAGACAAAGGGTGGGTTATAAGTAGGAGGAGCTCTGAATTGCCCTGGGGACGAACCTGATATTCAATCCTATCCCAAGTCAGGTCCAGCCGGCTCCCCAAAGTTCAACCCTAATCAGGTCACACTCCTGTCTCACTGCTTTTCCAGGCTCACCAATGTACCCCAGACCAAGCCCAGGGAGGGGTGCATGGCCAGAAGAGGTGGGGAAGAGGAGGCTTTTGCTAGTGCAGTGATGGCGAACCTATGACACGCGTGTCAGCACTGACACGCATAGCCATTTCTGATGACACACGGCCGCTGAGGCAGCTGCATGCGAGGATGAAACATTTGCTGCTCCTGAGGATGAAACACTTGCGACTAGAGTCTTGGAGACTCTAGTCGCAAGTGTTTCATCCTCCCCTATTAGACACTCTGTGCCAGAGGTCTGTAGGCCAAAACAACAGAAGTCCGACACAGAGCGTCTAGTTCTGGGACTTCCGGTTAAGCCGGGATCTTTGCCCTCACTTCCGCCAGCAGAGCAGGGAGCAGCGGAACGCAGCGGGGGACGCATCTCTGGGGGCCCTGCCATTACCAGTAACCAAAGAACAGTTAACCACAGCAACCATTATCTACTGTTCTGGGGTGTCATGGATTTCTAATCCATCATTACTGAGATTAAGTGAGGGGGAGGCTGGGAGAGGCGAGGGTTTGTGGCGTGCTATGGGTGCCGTTTCCCGCCCTTAGAAATAGCGGCAGCCATTTTAATTCACATAAGGAACACCATCTTGCTCCATAGTGCAGACTCCATTTCACCACTATTACTGTTGTGCATCCTTATTAACCCCTATTTCTGCTTATTAACCCTGCCCTTTCCTGAAAGACAGTTATATGCACCAATTGTGGTTAGTTAGGCTAGTTAACCCCTAATTGCCTGCAGGCCTAACAAGCTATCTATAATTCTATCTTCTGTCACTGTCCCCCTGATGGAGAACCCAAAAAATAAAAAACTAAGGTTAAGTAAAGGAAGTGGTAGTAGCAGTGGCCGACCCTTTCAAGAGACAAGGACGGAGATGTATGGCTTTATAGAAAAAAATGGCAGATCATTTTGTGTTCTATGTACTGAAACGGTAGTAAGCAGAACGTGGAATATAAATAGACATTTTGAAACTAATCATTCCCAGCTCTTGGAAAAAAGTGAGGATGTAAGGAAGGAATACATTTCCAGGCAGCTACACCTTTATAAGAGCCAAATCTAATTGCATCCTTAAATTTATGAAAGGCTCTACAAATTTAACATCTGCAAGTTTGAGCATTGCTCACTCTATAGGTCAGCATGGAAAAGCGCTCAGTGAGGGAGAATTTATTAAAGGAAACTCTCCTAAGATGTGCACCAGTTCTATTTCATGATATGCAGAATAAAGATGCAATTATTAAGAGAATATCTGAGTTACCACTCAGTAGAAATATCATAAAAGACCAAATAATGAGACTGAACACAAACGTACAACATCAATTAAAGAGAGACATAAGGAAGTGTAAATATTTTTCGATCTCTCTTGATGAAACTACTGATGTCACATCACATGCTCAGTTGGCCATTATTGGTTGATATTCTGATGGTCTCACAATGAGAGAAGAGTTGATAAAGTTAGTATCAGTGTCAACAAGTAAATCAGGAAGCGAAATATGTAAGGTTGTTTGATATCTCTAAAGTTGTGTCAGTGACGACAGATGGGGCACCAAATATGGTGGGGGAAAAAGTCGGATTTGTCAAATTGTACAGAAGCTATTGGACATCCGATTGTGCCTTTTCATTGTATTATCCATCAGGGGGCTTTATGTGCCAAGGCAGGATTCACCGACTTAAACGACTTCATGTCAGTTGTTACAAAAATAGTTAACTTAATAGCTGCTCGCCCCCTTCACAAGCGAGAATTTTCGGCACTTTTACTGGAGGTTGATTCCACCTACAGTGGACTGCTGATGTACAATAATGTAAGATGGCTGAGCCGAGGCAAAGTTCTTGAGTGTTTTGTGGAGTGCTTTGAAGAAATTAAGGTATTTCTTGACGATAAGGACCTGGGGAACTTTCCTCAGCTTAATGATGATAAGTGGATCAACACCCTGATGTTTTTTACAGATCTCTCTGTTCATATTAATGAACTGAACTTAAAGTTACAAGGTTTTGGCAAAAGTATTGACGTTATGTTTGGATACATAAAAGCTTTTGAAAGTAAAGTTAAAATTTTCAAGCGAGATGTAGAAACTAAAACTTGTAAGTATTTTCCTCGAGTAACAAAGTATTTTGAGAAGGCCAGTGCAGCTGTACAAAATGAAATGGAACTCTTGCATATGAAGTACCAGCATGTTTTAGACTTGTTACTTGACCAGTTGAGTGACAGATTTAGTCAATTTTAGAAGTCTAGAACAGACCATGAAAATAATTAAGTATCCTGATGTAGTAGTCTACAATAGTTTGGAATTAAATGGTTTCCAATGGATGCAAATTGATGATTTGGAGATGCAACTTGCAGAATTTCAAGACAGTATCTGGGCTCAGGTGTCTGTCGACTTGAGGTCAAAGCTTGAGAATCTGGAAAGGTGCCGCTTGGAGAATCAAGAGGAGTGCCACTACGAACAGGAAATTTGGAGTGCCTGGAACCGACTACCAGACACTTTTAGCACCCTGAAAAATATAGCAATGGCTTTACTCACAATTTTTCCCTTTACATACTTTTGTGAGGCCTTATTCTCAGTGTTAAATAATATCAAAACCAACAAAAGAAACAGATTGACAGATGAAGTTAGTAGCGCTTGCTTGGGCCTGAAGTGTACAAAATACCAACCTTCAATTGAAGATTTAGCCAATGAAATTCAGCAACAAAAAAGTCACTAATAGGCAGGTTAGTTAAAGAATTCCCCCTCCCCCTCACTTATCTTAGTTCACGGCACTCCACACAAGCTAAATAATATCAAGACCAACAAAAGAAACCGACTGACGGATGAACAAAGAAGTCACTAAGCAGCTAAGTTAAATATTTAGTTTTTGGTTTATTAAATACAATTATATATAACAATTATACATTTATGTTATTTAAACTATAAATATTGCGAAATAATGTTTTTTTCCTCAAAGTGACACACTACCCAAGTTATGCTCAGTTTTTTGGTGAAGTTTGACACACCAAGCTCAAAAGGTTGCCCATCACTGTGCTAGTGTCTCATTGAAGTGACGTTTTAGAACAACACAGCCCTAATAACTGTACTGAACAACTCTATGCCACCCACTAGAATCCTCACAAACCAGGGCCCCTTTTACAGAGGAAGCCACTGAGGTTCAGAAGGGTTATTTGATCTGAGGAAGACACACAGCGTAGTAAGTTGCAGAGGGAGGACTGAGCCACCAAGGCCCAAACCAGTTAGCCACAACCCAGGTGTCCCTCTCCACACTGTCTGGGCTGCCCTGGTCACACTCCCAGTCCTGTTTTCTAGGAGACTGAGGGCCCCAAAGAGGCCCCCTCCCCTCTCTGGGCCTGCAACCTCAGGAGCCCAGGTCTCCCCCAGGCTGAGCAGCCAGCCTGCAGGGGGCGATGGTGGCACAGCTAGAACCTGGAGCCCGGATCCGAATCCAGCGGCCAGCAGAAAGCAGCTGAAGTCAAGGAAAGCGCCCAGGGCCATGATGGGTTCTAGGAGAAACCCTGTGGGCGCTCAGCCCAGGGAGGCCAAACCCCAGTTGTGTTGAGCGCCGCCTCCAGGCCACCGGTGTGAACCCGAGCTCGCAGCCCTTGTTTGATGAGCGGCGGCCATAAATTCATTAATCATCATTTTATGCCTCATCAAGCCCCCTTCAAGCCCCTCCATGGGAGTTACACAAATTAGCGCCTGAAAAGACAGTAATTTCAGTTTAGCGAGGTAAGTGCTTTCTGATGGGCTCGGCGCACAGAGCTCTCCTGACAAGCCAATCCATCAGCGCCTTGGAGACGGGGCGCGGCCCGCCGCCCTGCCCGGCCGGGCTGCACCCCGCCCCGCCGGGCCCCGCCCCGCCCGCCCGCCCGCCCGCCCGCCCGCCGGGGGGCTACTGGGCGAGGGTCTCCGCCGAGGGTGCCCCCTGTGCCCGGCTCCTTTGCACCCACCCTCGGGCTGTTCCGTGCGGCCTCTGGCCCTCGCCCACACCTTCCACCCCAGCTCTCCTGAGCAGAAGAGAAACTTTTCGGGAAAACCGAGGCCCCAAATCGGGGAGACGAGCCGGAGGGTGGCGGGGCAGGGCGCGCAGGCGCTGACGTGCCGAACTCCAGCGCCCCGGGGAGGAACGCATCCGGAAGCCCTTTCTCCTCCCAAAGCCTGGAAGTTGGGGTTCCCGGACACCGTGAAATTACACGGAAGGGCTGCGCGTATACTGCGCGCGTCCGTTATCGGGGGAAGGGCACCACCCGTGGTTTCCAGCCCAGTCTCAGAAAATCTCAGGCTCCACAGGCGGGCCGCGTGGGGACGAAGGGCCTTCCGTCTACAGGCCGGCTTCCCAGGCCCCTGCTGGGCAGGAGCTCCGAGCCTCGTCTTTTCCGTGGCCCGCTCGCCTTTCTCTCACAGAAGGCCGCGGGGAAGGGCGCCGCCGGGGCCTTCGGGAGTGGCCGGGCGGGTGGCCCCCGCGCGGGGCCTTGGGAAGAACGGAGGGGCACCGGCCCGAGAATGCGGTTGGGGGCGAGGTGCTTGCCAGCGCGAAGCCCACGCCGCGCCGTCGCCCGTTCCCGTCCCGGTGCCCAGAAGGGCCGGCGGGGCCCTCCCGGGCGGGCAGGGCCCGGGCAGCGCAGGTCCCCGGGGGACCGCAGCTCCGGCCGAGCGGGCGGCCGACAGCTGGAGCGCCGCGCCGCGCCTTGGTTGGCCTCCCCTCCACGCGGCGCCGCACGCCTCCGAAAATGGGTTAGCAAACGGGGAGCCGTTCATCTCCTTCACCTTGGGGCCCGGTCCGATTAAAGGGGTCCACGTTTACATTTGCATCCACCAGGCGGAAGCGCCGAGAGCGGGGTTTGCTTGGAGCAAAGAAAAGCAGATTTCGCCGGGAGGCGTGGCGCCTGGGCCCGCCGGGCTCCGCGGGGCGCTGAGGACGAGCGCGGCCCGGCCGGCGGCCTCGGGGTCTGGGGGGGGGGGGGCCCGGTCCCCAGGAGGCCAGAGGCCCCAACAGCCCCGAGGGCAGGCCAGAGCTAGGGGCGCGGCCAGGGCTGCAGCCTGGCCCCGGGGCCCTCAAGCCCGTTAGTCCACAACCCGGCCACGCCTTGAGCTGGCGTCCAGGTCGCACTTAGCGCTCAAACGAAAGGGAGCCCGGCTCCAGCCGGGTCGCCGAGGGAGACCCGCGGGGTGGGGCTCGGGACAGTCCCGCGGCTTTAGCCAGTCCGGGCAGCGCCGGGGCCAGGTGCCGGTCAGGCCCGATTTTCCTCCTGTTTGGTGGCCGGTGGCCGAGTGGTGAGGGATGCGTTTCCCCCCAATATCCCTGCAGGGAGGGGGGCCGTTGATCCCACCCTTCAGCGCTTTGGGAAGGTGCTGGGGGACGCCCACGTAAGCACCTCCTGCCTCGCCACGTCGACCTCGGTAACGGTTCTTTCGAAATAGGAGGGGTTGAAGCATTGGAGGGCAGTTTTGTTTTGTTTTGTTTTTCCTTTTCCTACAGATGTCCAACCCACAGTCCAAAAGTCAGAACCGGCCTTAGGGGCAAGGTTGCACTGCAGACCCCAGGTATGCTGAACCGCAAATTAGACAAAACTGTGCGGGGCCCAGAGCCTGGGCCAGCAGACACCCAAGTGCAGGCGCCTCAAGGGGCGTGGGAGCCCGGGACCCTGACCGGCGGGGACGCGCACACCCCCGCCCCACCCTCGGGCTGTTCCAGCCGCGGGCCTATTCTCCGTAGCTCCCCGCCTGTTGGTCCAGACGGTGCCTAAGTCGCGGTGGGAGTCTGTAGGATTAAAATAGTTCTAGTCGCAGGTCCTGCTCTAAAATCCCGTGTTAAGTGGGTACTGGATCCCGGGCAGAAGCGAACGAGGTGGTGGGCGGTTGAAGTTTGACCCGCTTGGGGTTCAGAGCTAAGGCACAGCGGCGGGTGGGGGCCGAGCCTGGCGTCGCCTTATTCCTCCTCTGCTCGCCGCGCGGCGCTGGGGGACCAGTAGGCGGCGCCCTTTCTAAGCTGCAGCCGCGCGCGGCTCTCCCCCGGGTGCGCAGTCACGTCCCTTTCACTTCGGCGCTTTGCTGAGCGCGCTTCTAGGCTTCTGCCGAGCTGGCAGCTAGTTGCAGGGGTGTGCGGGGGGCGGAGGGGGGCGGAGGGGGGCGGAGGGGGAAAGGTGAGCTGGAAGACACCGCCCGCTTTGAAACCGCACGCACGACGACCCCCTGCCCACTCCCACCTCCGTGCCCCAAAAGTCGCGCACTTCACCCGGAATGAGCGCCTCCCCCCCCCCCCCCCCCCCCCAGCGCTTTGCAAACTAGGAGGCCTCGATGCAGGCCCCGCACCCAGACCAGGGAGCATGTCAGGCCCTGGCACTGCGAGGCGAGGAGCTTGGGAAGGAAGGCCCCCCTCCGCAGCCTTTCCTCGTGCCCTCTTAGGCGTCCTCGGGGATTGACTGGGCTGTTCGCTCCTCAGCGCCAAGTCCCAGGAACGGATTCCTCTGGCACCGAGGGATAAAGGAAGGAACCCTCCCGGTCCCCTGTTGGGCTGTGCCTCTGGGGGGATGGACTGCATGGACCCCACTCGGTGACCCATGGTTTCTATTGCCAGGGATCCAGGGCCTCCTGGTTCCTAAGTGCCAAGCTAGGCTCGCCTTGGGGGCTGGTGCCAGTGCAGCCGAGCGCAGGTGGCAAATGCCCTCCAAGCCCCAGCACGGAGGTGTCCTGGCCGCTGCCTCGCTCCCCTTCCGCGCCCCAGCCCAGGCCTGCGAGCTAACCGCACCGCAGGCTGGCCCTCGCCGGGAGCTCCCCCCTCTCCTCCAGGCGCAGCGCCTTGGGCTCGGCCCAGTGGAGGCTCGAGGACCCTGCGGACACGCTCCTTCTTCGGGGATTCAACGCCCGAGGCATCTTCTCAATGCCCAGACCTCCCTCTGCCGGCAGGCCGCCCCGAACTGCGGGACTCCGGACACCCCAGAAACCACTGGCCACCGAAAACCCAGCTCCGCACAGGAGAAACCCGTCAACTTAACTGAAGACGGAGCGCGCCAAGAAAACCGTGGCCCTGCGGAGGCCACGGGCGGGAGGGATGCGGGGAGGAGGCGGCGACTCCGGCAGCAGCCTTCTACCCCCCCCCCCCCGCCCCCCGACTCCGGCACCAGCCTTCTACCCCCCCCCCCGCCCCCCGACTCCGGCACCAGCCTTCTACCCCCCGGCCCCCCAGCCCGGCTACCCCCCCCCCCCCCCCCCCGACTCCGGCACCAGCCTTCTACCCCCCCCCCCCCCCCCCCGACTCCGGCACCAGCCTTCTACCCCCCCCCCCCCCGTTGGTTTTGCTCCCCAGCCGCGGGGCTCCCCGAGCCGCACCCCGTTGAGGAGAAACGCCGAGGGGCTCCCCGGTGTGCGGTTCCTGCCCCCAGGCAGCCCCGCGGGCGTTGGCCTCCCATCCCCCGAGTCCCCGCAACCAGACTTGGGGAGGCCCGCGCCGCGCCTTTCCCACATCCCTGGGAACACAGGGAGGCCTGTAGTTTTCTCTGGAAAAATCACCGGGCAGGGTGTCTGTCGGGCCGGGGCCTCCCCAACCCAGCAGAGTCGAGGTCGTCCTGGAACTCCCGCTTCAGAGAAGAGGACCGGCCTATTCTTCTGACTTTTTGAGAAGACAAGGTGACTCCTGGGGCTGCATAATCAACAGGGCGAAAAAGCTGATTGTGAGCCGGGCTGCGGGGGGCGGGGTGGAGGGGGCTGGGGCGCGAGGGGGTGGGTAGGGCAAGTCATCTCTGGAATTCAATTGTTTAAAAAAATCATTTATAATTAAAGGGACAAAATAAAATACGATCGCCTCATGCATATTTAATTATTCACTTCCAGCTTTGAAACCATTTTCCCTGCGTGAATTTTCTCACTAATTTAAAATCTGAAGCCGACCGCTGTTGGGGGGAGGGGACACATCTGGAGAAAGCTTTCAACCTCGTTTAAATTAGGAAAAGCTAAAGGCGCTCCGTGGCTGCTTCAACAACAACAACAACAACAACAAAAACCCCAGCAAAAATCAAAACTCCGATGAGAGTGGGGGGGGGGGGATGTTTAAAAAAGCAAGTAGGGATAAAGTAAGCTTGAGTCGCAATGCAAATCAGCGCACCTTGATTTAGGCTAATTAAACCGGTGTTATGTGCAAACACATCCTCTCTACACTCAGGCTTGAGTTTAATAGAGCAAATTAATTCCCCTCGCTGGAGTTGTGTGTGTGTGTTTTTTCTTCCAGTAAACGCTCCCCTCCCCCCGACCGCTGAAAATTTCCCACCAAGTGAAACACGTCCGCGGTTCCGCACGTCGGCGCGCAAAATGGAGACGCGAGCACCGACCGCGTGGGAGGGCCCTGGGCACAGGGCCGTGTCTCCTTTCTATCGGGGATGGAGTCGCATCCTGACCTTTCACACGCTGGGATGAAATGTGCGGGATTAAGACGAGAATATAACAACCTCAAAAATACTTGTGTAGCTATTGGAACTCTTGAATCGGAGATAGGAACGTGCTAAAGCGATGACAAGCCTGGTGGCGCGCACGGGGCATCGTCATCGAGGCGCATTTCCTCCAGCTTTGGAAGGCCACTTGGACAAAACGGGGTCCGCTGCAGGGGTGAGGGAGGGGCGGCTAGGGCTCTCCAGATGCGTTCAGGGCCCCCTCTCCTCCCTCAAGCCCCTGTGCGCCCCCTCCCCCCACTTCCGCCCACTCTCCAGTCTCCCACTCTGCAAAGTGCAGGCTTGAAATTCAGGACAAGTGTGACACCTACCTGTGAAAGGGGGGAACCGTCCCCTCGCGGCCCCGCGGCCCCAGCCCGAGACTGCGCGGGGAATCTACCGGGCCACCTACCCTCCGAACCATCCACAATAGGACATTGACTAATTGGATCAAACCCCAGGAAGAGATCAATGCCCAATTTGGAAGGGGGAACGCAGACAAGTGACTTGGGACGGACGGCCTTCTCCTGGGCACCCCCTAACGCTTCCCGCCCGCAGTCGCCCGCAGCACCTTTGAAATAGTAATAAGGGCTAAATCCGGCATAAAATCGAACTCATTAGCAAAGTTCACCAGCTGATTGCTTTGCATAAAACACGACACTGATTGGAAGTAATCAGGTTAAGCGACGGAGCTCGGCTGGTTTGCCATCCTCTCTCCCTTCTGGGTCTCTCTCCTCCTTCCTCCAGGGTCCAGTCTCCCCCAAGCAGCCCCATCAGTGACCCAAACCGCCTTGGGGGAGCCATGCTCCCCAGGGCTTGCAGCCTGAGATGAGCCCCTGCACCCCCAGGTTCTGTGGAACCTTTCCCTCCCCACTTGGAAAAAAAGTTGCAGTTTGCACCTTGTGTCCAAGGCGATGGACAGTGTGTTAAGGCTTCTAAAAAGCAATTGAGGCTCTGATTATGTTAAAATCTCTTTTAATTAAATACTTTGCATTTTACAAAGGCGGCTGCAGTTCCTTTTACTTTTTAAATCTAAGAGTATAACCTGATTCCTTTCTGTAATAATAGTTTAGCTCATACCCAGGAAAAAAATCAATAGGTGTAAAAAAATTAAATTAAACTTGTATTTTTAAACTATGAAACAGTTTTTTTTGGAGGGGGGAACACAAATGTATATACTTATATTACAAAAAAAAAACATTAGATGCCTGTATAGGTGTCTTAATTTCATAATTTACTTCAAAGATATTGAATTATCAATTTAAATACAAAATGCTACATTAAATATACAGAATAAGATTTAATACAAATCCTTTTTTTAAACTTTTCTTTTCGGTGGGTTAAGACATGTGTACGTGTGTGTGTGTGTGTGTGTGTGTGTGTGTGGAGATGTTTACATTTTTCATGTCATCCATCTCCATGAACTATAAACTTTTTAATAGGAGGGATAGCTTTTTCTCTCTTGTTGATGGAAAAATAACTGCCAAGGCCATGTTTTGTTTTGTTTTGTTCTAAATAAATTAGGAAAGTCCGGGACCGACGCAGCCCGCGTTAAATGTCGGACATACCTTTCTTCAATTCATAGGGAGAGTCTTTGCACAGGTCTAGCTGGGACTGGCTCCGCAATATTTTCGGATCTTTAGCCAAAGCGTCCGCTCGATTCAACACCGTCTGGTTTAATCCATTGAAATGCGAGCCCGGACCGGTGGTGGGGCCTGGCCCGGGCCCAGGGTGACCGTGAAGGTGTCCGAAGGAGCCATAGTTCGTGTAGCCGGGATAGAAGGGCGCCGTGTAGTAAAGAGGCCGGGACAGGACCGTCCCGCCCGGGAAGGGACACTGCGCGGAGGGCGAGCGTGATGGCGCCGGGGCCGGCGAGGCGCGGCTGCCTCCGAGAGCCTGCGCGGCGATGGGCCCGGCGCAAGGTGGGCACGGAGAGCTCTCGCGCCCGCCGCCCGCGTCCTTGACCTTGTCCGAGGATGTAGCAATCTCTGCCAGGGACCACAGTTTGGGCTTGGCGAGCACCGCCTGGGGCGGCGGTGGTGGCGGGGAGTGGATGACCGAGGGCCCGCTGGGACCGGGTGGCAGTTCCCCCGTGGCTGGATGCGGGCCTGGAGCCGGGGCGCCCGGAGGGTAGTGAGGGCCCTGGTCCTCGGCCAGCCGCGCCGCCGGGGAGGGCCCGCAGGCGCGCGTGGGCCCGGGCAGCGGGTCGAGGCGGCCCTCGGAGGGCGGCTCCTTAAAGTCCGAGTCGCTGAGGCTGCCCTCGGTCTCCTTGCCGGCGGGAGTGGACGGCCCCTGCAGCCTCTCGCAGCCCGCAGCCGCCTTCGGCTCCGCTCCTCCTGCGGGCGAAAGGCAGGCCGTGAGGCGCCTGGAGGCCTCCGGGCAGGGGGAGGGGGGCGTCCCGGCCCGCAAAGCAGAGACTCCAACCCAACCTCCTGGCCCTGTGCGCCCCTTCTCCGCACACACACCCCCTCCGCCTTTTCCATGCTATTACTCTCACTCCACACACCCCTTCCCGTGCGCACCCACCTGCTTCGGGGCCCGCGGGGTCGCCCTTGTCCTCAGGCTTCTGCGGCTCGTCCTCGTCGTTCTTCTCCAGGTCAATGTTCTCCTCCTCCTCCTCGTCCTCGCTCCGGTTCCTCGGGGTCCACGTCATCTTGTTCTCCTTCTTGAGGCGCCGGCGCGCGTTGGCGAACCAGGTGGACACCTGGGTGAGGGTCATCTTGGTGATGATGGCCAGCATGATCTTCTCGCCCTTGGTGGGGTAGGGGTTCTTGCGGTGCTCGTTGAGCCAGGCCTTGAGCGTAGCGGTGGCGTCCCGCGTGGCGTTCTTCCGGTATGCGGGGTCCCCGTAAGGGTAGGTGCCCAGAGGCGCGGCGTAGGGGTGGTACCCCAAGGAGCCGGCCATGCCCGGCGTGTGGTCGTAGGGAGAGCCCTGCAGGGAACAGGCAGAAAGAAGGTGAGGGTGGGCCATGGTCCCCACTGCCGCCTGGGCGACGAAGCGCACTGTCCCCGCGACCCGGGGTCTGCGGGCGGCGAGGCCCAAACTCCGGCTTCCGCTGGCGGGCACTGAGCGAAGGGCGACCCCTCCCCCCTCAGGACGCAGCGGGAGCGCCAACTCTCCAGCGCGGTTCTCACTGGGCGTTTGAAGCCACCCCGGCCTCGGCCCGGGCCCTGTAGGCCCCCGGGTGCCCGGTCACGTTGGTCCCGGGCGTGCAGATCGACCACCGCGGTCGGGCCCTCCGCCCAGAGAGGTCGGGCGGCGGCGGCGACTCTTCGCTTCCAGCCTGGGTGGCTGCACGTTAGGCGCCGGGCGGGAGAGCCAGGGAAGGAAAGGCGTTTTCCTCTCCCCAGAAAGACGAACGAAAAGCTAAGGCTGGCCAGGCACTCCGCCCCTCCAAAAATGCTGCCCCAAACCGGAGCCGCGGCGCTTTTCCAGAAAGTGCACCCGGCCGAGAAATCCCGGATGCACCGCAGCGCGGCCGACTTTTCAGAAATGTAATACCTCCAAATCGGATTGCGGAGATAGGATTACGGATTTGCAACATTTCGGAGGACTAATTAAAGGTGAAGCCAAACACATTTACATAAACTTAGCATGCTTCTGCTCAGATTCCGGGTTTATTTCTTTTGAACTAGTTTTCCAAAATTGCAAAACTTAAAAAAAAATTTTAAATGCAAATCGCAGGGCAGCCTGGCGCTCACGTTTGAACCACATGCTGCTCTTTAATTGCAGCGACCTCTCCTCCCCAAACACTTTCCGCCAGCTCCGCGGTCCAAGCCAGACGCGGTTCTCCTCTCCCAGCAACGCCGCAGCCGGAGGCCCGCGGAAGCCGAAGGAGACAATCGCCCAAGTTTGCTGGGGCCGCGAGGCTGGGCGGGGGCGGCCCGCAGCGGCGCCGAGGCCCCGGTCCGCGCAGCCCCCGCAGCCCCCGCAGCCCCCGCAGCCCCCGGCCGCCCTCGCCCGCCGCGGCCCCTGCTCACTCACCACGTACGAAGAGAAGGCGGCCGCGGCGGCCGCGGCTGGGTCGGCGCCGTACTGGAGGTGCGAGTTGTAGCCCGGCGAGGGCGCCGTGAAGGCGGTGGAGCCGGCGTAGGGTGAGAACGCGGAGCCCGACGACGAGCGGCCGAGCTCATCGGTGCGGGGCCCCGAGAGGACGCTGGTGCTGTACGCGGGGCACGAGTAGAGCGCCAGCGAGGCGGACGGCTGGTACAAGTAGCCCTGCGGGTAGGACATGGCCACACACGGGCATGGGGCGCGCCGCGCCGCGGCCGCCAACGAGCCGGCGGCGCCCTGCGAGGGCGAGCGGGCGGGCACCTGGCCTCCGGCGGCCCCGGGCCGTCGCTCCTCGGGCCCCGGCTTTCGGGCGCCGGCTCGCAGCGCCTCCTCGGTGGCTTCCCGCGCGCCTCCGACTGCGACCGCCGAGCCCACTCCTGCGCCCCTCGCCCCGGCTGGGTTTCGCCCCCTCCCTTGCTTTCTTTCCCCCTCTCTCTTTGCACTGGGGGGCTCTGCTTTTGGCTTCGCAAAGGTCCTGCCAAGATGCTAAGTTGGAAATTGAGGATTCTGACGCCTTGTGCGCGCCTGAAGCTCCTCCTTCCCGGGGTGTAGTCGGTGGTTGGACTGGCAGGAGCCTCTGGGCGGCCGCAGCCAACCCGGCCGCCAGGCGCGCCTCGCCCTCTCCCTCTTCCTCCCGGCTCCCTCCCTCGCTCGTTGGCGCTCCCCTCGCCCCGCCCTCGCGCCCGCCCCTCCGCCGCTGCCCTCCTCTCCACCCTCCTCTTTTTCTCCCCTCTCCCTTCCCTGGTCTCTCTGCCCCCTCCCCTCCTTCGCCCTCACCCCCACCCCGCCTCTCTCTGAGACTCTCGAGCGCCAGCCCCAGGATGACCATCACATCCCAGGCGCGCCGATCCCTTCCAACTTTCCTCTTCGGCTAAGTCCGGGTGGAGCGGCGAAGCCGAAGCTCCGCGGGCCCTGGTGGCGGGACTGACCGCCCCGCAGTACAAAGGCGGGGGCGGGCGCACGGCGAGCTCTGGCTCTCTCCTCGCCACGGTAAATCCCGGAGTTAGCGGATTTCTCGGATCGCCGCCCGAGCGCCTCCCCGAGCTTCTCCCACAAGGCAGGGGACCCGAGAACGAGCTGAAGTTTCGGACTGAAGGTCCCTGGGGGAGTGCCACGAGTGCCCTCGTCCGGGGCGTAGAGAGTCCGGGAGACTGTCCCTCTCCGCCAGCAGCAGCAGGTGGGCAAGAGACGGGCCTTGGGCATCTGCACGTAGTAGACCCGCTCTTCCTTCCACCAACTCCCTGCCAGATTTCGAGGGAGAAGGCACTGGGGGCCTGGAACGAGAGGGGGCGGGTAGCCTTTCTCTAGAGGGGCGGCAGCGAGCAGGAGCTGCCAGACGGAGCGGCAGCCCCACCGGAGCAGGTCTCCGGACCCCACTCCTCCTCCCTATCTGTTCCGAGCCTCGCTGTTTCGTTCTGGGCGCTTTTCACCCGCAGCTCGCCCTGCCGAGGCCGGTGGTGTGGTGGTGGAGGATGAGGGTCCCCTTCCCCTCCGAACGCGCTCGCACCCCCGCCCAAGCTCCACTGTAAACACTCCACAGAGCAGTGCCCAACCCAACCACTGTTTGCTCAGCGAGGCGCTGGCAAGGCAAACACACACAACTGAGTCACAGGCAGAGCCCTTGCCCACCACGGCCACGCAGTCAAGAGTGCAAAACAGACGCTGCTGGTCTCCCCACCCCGCGCCGCCACGGGCCACAGACGCGCTGGATCTCAGGGACAGACAGGGGCGCTGGTGAACCAGGGCGGGGGCGGGCACATGGGTGGGCACTCCGCTGGCGCTCACTAAATCGGGGAATTTGTGCGCTTTTATTAATGGGGCCACACGCAAGCCGAAGCGCGACTAGACACCAAGTGCCCGGTGAGGACTCCGACGGGCGAGCAACACTTACAGCCTGAGCTCCGCCGGCCCCCGGCGCTGGAGCTCGGGTGCGCGACACGGCGCACGCGCGCCGACTCCTCCCCCTCCGTCGGCTTCCCAGGCTCCGCCCCCCCAGCGGCTATTCTCGGGGACCCTAGCGATCCCCGCGGCCCCGGCTCTCCCGGCCGTCACCTCTAATTGGACACCGGCCGGCACTGCCTCTGTCCCCCCAGGTCCTGGGCCCGCCTCCCTGCGAGTCCGGGCGCCGAGGGGCGGGGCGTCGGCGCGCTATTGTCATGGAGACGGGAAGCCCGTGGCCGTGGTGGCGGCCCCGCCGCGCAGCGGTGGCTGCGAGCCAGCCCAGACCGAGCGAGGCCGCGCGGCCGGACCGCCGGACGAGGAGGGAGCGCGGAGCCGGCCAGCGGCGGCCTCCCAGGCAGCCAGGGCACGGGGTCCTCCTGGGCGCGGCGGGGCCGGGGTGGTCGCAGGGAGCGCCTCGCAGCGTCCCCGCCCGGTTCCCTCCGCTCCCGCCTCTCGCGGCCCCTCCGCCGCTCAGCGCCCGCCCCCGGCTCCGCCCGCCGCCAGCTCAGCCCCTCGCGGTAACGGTCGGGAGCGGCCCTAGCGGCCCGCGCGCGCCGCCCGCCGGGGGCTCCCAGCGGCCACGAGGGAGCGTCCGCGGCCCGCGCTCCCGCGCCCCCGCGCCCCCGCGCCGAGACTCCGAGGTGAGCCCTGCGCCCCATCCCACCGGCCCGCCACCCTGGCGCCCCGGCTTTCCCGCCCCTCCAGCCGCGTCCGCGTCCCCTCGTGAACCGGATAGACCCGTGGGCAGGGCCTGCGTGAGTTTGGGGTGGGCCTCCCCACGTGCCACGGACCCGGTGTCCCCTCGGTCCACGCGCGGCAGCTTCACCCTCTCGGCTCTCGACCAGGGTGCTGACCTCCGAAATGGGGCCAGGGAGGTGTGTGCCACCCGAGCAGCCGAGCCCGTCCCACAGTCACCCTCGTTACAGCACCCTGCCACTCGGGCCGCTGGGCCGCCGCCGCCCCCCCTCTTGCTCTGCTGGCTTCTTTCGGTGTCAGGGACCCGAGAGAAGGAATCCTGAAAGATCGGGAGCGTTTAGAATGTATGTTTGTGCTGCTGTGCGTGTCACCGCCGCTCTGCGTGGGTTCGGGACCTTTCTAAGGCGTCTCTCTTTCCCGCTGTTTGCCCTGGGGGGCTCGGCGCGCCTGGCCGCGGGCGGAGACGTGTTCGCACCCAAAGGGGAGAGCGGGTCATTCACCTGCAGGCGGCGGCACCCAGGTAGCCACGGGCGGGTGTTCTCCGTTTCCCTGTGAAAGCTTTCAGGGTTTGACCCGTAAAAGCGAGGCTTCAAACTTTTTATCTTGGTGGTGGTGACCTACCCCTCCTCCTCTCCCCCCTCCCCGTTCCCCCCTTCATTCATCAGTTTTTTTCCGTTTGGGAGCCGATGGCTCGTTAGCAGTCTTGTCCCTGGGCTGTTGTTAGGAAGCTTCCCCGCCAGCAGAGGTGGGAGCTACCTCTCTCTTATTTCAGGTTACCAAGACGACCGATTCTCTTTTTTGGGGGGAGGAGGGGCGGTTTGGGAAGTGGGCTTACTGTTTTATCTTTCTGAACATTCTAACGTAGACTAGGGGATAGGTCTGTCCTGATTGTTCTTCATGTCAGACTTCACTTGTTCTCCTGTTAAAGCTTTCCGAGGATTTATTGGCGCGTCATGTCTGCGCCGGTCCCAGTTATGCCCAACTCTTCCCATGTAAAGCTTTGCCATCAGACCCCCGGTTGCCCTGCGAAGACGTGGGCCTCCGAGCTCGCTCTTGGAGTTTTGGCTGTAGAGCTGTCATTGTGTAAATCAAGTGCAAAAGAGGTTATTCCTGTTTATTGAGTGTAATCAGTGTTTACAGTGAAAACTTTAAAGACTCATAAAAGTAGGTCTGCTGCCTTCTGAAGGTCTCATCATTCTTGTGGGAGAGACACAACACCCACAGTAGGAAAGGCAACAGATTGCTTCTGTCATATCACTTGGCTGTTTTGGAGTGTACTTAAAGGATTATGATTGATAAGGCTGTCCTGCCGGAGAATGTTGACACAGGTGTGCATCGTTATCTTAATTAAGATCCTGAGAAAATGTTGTCTATGAAATGGTGACATAAGAAGGGCGGCATATTTTTTGTACAGTTTTGCTTTGGGAGAATTTAATTGCACTTGAAACCTGTCTTTGAGCTTCCAGATTTTGTGAGCACTTTGGCAATGGAAGTTTGAGAGAGAAATGATCGTTTAATGTTAAGTGTTCTGGCATGTATAAGTCCTATGAGTATAGGACCTGTGGCTTTTTGGCAATGCCTTTGTCGGCGTTGTTTGAGCTCTATCTTTGTGGAATAATGGTTACTAATTTAGAAAGAAAGGCACAGAGCAGTCTATTAAGCAAATGCTTATTAGTGTTGGGAATAAATCTGTAGAGGAAGGCATCCTTGACGTGCAGAAACAGAAATAAGAAGGTAAATATATGAGACATTTATGCCCCTTGATTATTTGGAAAACATTCTCCTGGAATGTTTTATTGATCTTAAACAATTACTGTTTTCATATCATCAGGCACTTAGGTACATTGCTTATGGAATGCCTTGTTTTTATTTCCAGAAATAGAAAAAAAAAACTGTTTTATTTTTTCCAAAACATTGTTCTGTAAATTTGAATTGGTGAGTAAGTGAAGATAGTGCATTTAGGCTCTTAATAGTTTAAGGATCTGAATCATAACCTGGGTGACCAGTAAATTAATATTACCGTCCTTGACTTCAAATCTCTGAATGCAAAAACAATAGCAAAGATGGATGCTGTTGATCATATTACCCTTGGCTTACCCAGCACCTAATACCCTTCAACATAAGTATTGCATTAAGATTTCCCCCCCCCCTCTTTGTAGATCACGATTTCCAGGAAGCTGGCTGTCCATCATTGTGTATATAAGATGTGTGAGTGTTTTTCTTTAATATTCAAACTCACTGTAGAGAGAGGAAATGAAAGTGGAGGAGGCCATAGGCATATATGATCGGAGAAGCCAGGTGTAGAGTCATAGCTCATTCCTGACTCCAGGGATAATTAGCTGGCTAGAATTACATGGTAAACTAAAATCAAAGAAAGACTTATTTAGATTTGTTTGCTGAAATTCCAATAAGAGCATTAATTTTTGAGGATAATTGCTTCACTGACCCCACACCTCCCCTATCAGAATTTATTTTTCTGGCAGCCAAGATCAGCATCTCCAGGCGCTTTTCCATGTATTATTTTAAAACTTGATATGCTGTGTTACAAGAAATGAAACAGGAATATGAACTAATTACTTATCATTCATTTTAATTAATAACACAAATAATCATTAATGTATGTTTACATCATAGGAATCTTAAGAAAAATTTAAATGTTCTTTAGATGGTAACATTCAAATAAATGAAGTCATTTAATTCTGAGTGAATTATAGGTTATGAAAACAGTATTATATTTTGGGGATGATGTTTTAACTCTGAGATAGCACAGCCTGTTTTGTGCGGTAATGTCTCAATATCTTTGTATATTTCCCTTCAATTTCTACATTGTGTTGACTTTTTCATTTTTAACGTCTTTTTTGTATGATTATTAGCTGTCTCATAGAAAAGAATCATTCTTAATAGAATAGCAATTGATGCAACTCTGAGAAGATGTAACATCTTGGAATTATTTTGTCCTTATTCAATAATGATCCTGGTTTGCTTTTATCACTATTCTGATGTGTGATCTCATGACTTATTTCTACATAAATTTGCAGTATTTTTATTGCCAGAGTAAACCTAACCACCAATTCAGCTTGGCAAATTAACTTAGAGGCTTCAAAATTGAAAACGAGTATATTCTAATGTAGTTTGAATTTAAGTCTTTATTAGTAAGGATGTACTTAACATTTGTTCAAGAGGAGGGAATGTAATTTTCTGCTGCAGTTGTCATTTACGCAATTGGTTTTTCTAGCCTTTTCTCGGGCTAATGCTGTTCCACACCTTGATAGGGCCTTTATTTGTTTATTTGCCATAATATAGAGTGATACCTTGGAGAAAATTAGATTAGATATTCACATTTAATATCCCCGAAGTGCTTAACCAGTCTTCTGGGTTTCCTTAAACAGAATAATTTCCATTTTCTGTGCAGGTGATAAGTAGGGTGCTTCCCAAATGCATTTGGATGTTTTCAGCCACGCTGACGTCTGAGCCGTGGGCTCCTCCAGATGTTGGCTGCACTTTGTCCTTGGATATCCCGGCTCATCCTCCAGTGAGTGTCTCTGCACAGGGTGCTTGTGTGTGGAGTACACCCCAGATAGCATCAGTGTTGGTTTTACCAAAGTATTTATGTTGCTAATAGAGACGAAGTACAGAATGTCACTTGAGGCCTTTGGTTATATAATTTTATTAATGCATTCAACCAAGGTTCAGCAAGTAGAACATTTTTTGCTTCGTGGAAATCTGCTGAATAATTTATTTTTAATGATGTAGTTGAGTAGTGAAATTTATAAACTCAGTGCTTTTCATAAAAATTAAGACTAATGCTATATTTTAGAATAATAGAATTATTATCAAAAGGAAATACTCTGATTCTACCAAATTGCAGCTTTTTGATTATTTTCATTACCCAGTTCTTTTCAGAATAAATTTAGTGGGAGGATCAGCTCCAGTCATGAGACCAAATGCTTTAAATGACAAGGAGTACACAGTTATGTGTAAAATGTCATTTTTTCATCAAAATAGGGGCTGCTGGATACAAGTAGGTGAGAAAAGCAATGAGAAAAAAATTATTTTGCAAAATATTTGTGTTGTACAGTGAGGAGAGCAAGGAACTGGAATTAGTGATAAGGAACATTTGTTAAGTAAAAAGAGGTGGCTGTGTGACCAAAAAAAAAAAGCTAATTTTGCAGAGGCTTCTGCAGTTAGCAGAGCCCGCAACAGAACAGACGCTTCTCTGTGAGTACTCCCAAAGGCATGGAAGTGCTTTTTCACGTAATACAAAGTAACATGTAATTGTACTTAAATAACACACTTGTGAACCCCTATTGCTGATTAGGTCCTAGGGAGATGGGGTTTCATGTCTGACCAAGAGCTGAAGCATTACAGCAAGTTAGAAAACACACAACACAAAAATAAAGAAAATGGTAAGCAGTGAGCATTCTGATTTCTCTTTGTTTGCCTTTCAGCTTATTTTTTTCTGTATTTTTTTCAAACTATCGGTAGAGTTGTTGTTGAATTTAAAAGATAAGAGGATTGTTTTTTGGTTTTTTTTCCTCCTAAGGATAAATATAGGAAAAACGTAAACATGAATGCGAATTGGCTGAGTTTTGTATCTGTTGTCAGCCCAAATATATTGTTTCATATGTCATGCATATTAATGGTATTCAAACATATTAAAACTAAGACTCCTTTTATATAAAATAGGTGTGTGTGTGTGGGGGGAGGGAGGTTCCCCACTCTTTTGAGAATATTAAGAAAACATGTCCCTTCAGCAGTAATAGGTTACGGTTGATTAATTGAGAAGCTTGCACTAAATGTTCTCTAGTGGAGATAGCTGGGGTGTGCTCTTTGAGAAATGTATCAGTCGGTAATAAAATCGCTTGAAGTATTGGTAATTAAATTGTAATTCCATCAAAGAAGGAAGTCGCAGTAGGAAAGATGAAGCTAACTATTGCTGTGTTTCTTTTTAAGAATCCGCAGTTCATAATGGAGCGGCCGTACTGACTACTGGAAGGAGGAGATTCTGAAGATTGGGAGGTAATAGTTCTTATTTTAAAAGAATACTTTCCTCTATCATCCCAAGCCTTTATTACATATGAGAATGTTATCTAGTTGACAGCAATTTCTTTACATTTGAGATATGAAAATGATCTGATTTTCCTGGGCGAGGTTTCTGAGCTGCTTCTCCCAGGGCCATGGGCTGTGTTGGGAGAGTGGAGAAATCTCATCGAGGCATACTCAGCACCCTTAAAATAGCGTCCTTCTGAGAATTCGATCTGCGATGGTGGCTGCACCGCGCTGGTAGATATCATTTTAGTTTGTCGTCGATGTGGATGCATTTAGCCAGTTGCTTAGCTGTCCTCATGTCCCTCCCAGGCTCCAGGCCTTCTCTGGGGCGGTGCTCTCTCCGCAGGGCCAGCCACGACCTGACGCTGAGCGGGAGACTTGGTGTTGGACAGCAGGTTCCAGAGCTCTGCCAGGGAGTTGGCTGGGCCCAGCCTCGGCAGCTCTGGGCTCTCCTGCCCTGCAGGCCAGGAGCTCAGGCTCCTGGGTTCTCTTCCCCGTTCACAGCTTTAGGTCCCTTTCCATAGTTTGCATAATCCGAGGCCACGGGCCATACTTTCCTTCTCCTCTCATTAGGTTGGCTGGCTGCTGGCTTTGCAGCTGTCGTGGGGATTCACAGGGAATGGGGACTCTGTCTTCTTCTGGATGATGTTTTTGATCATTTATTCGCGGGCTGTTTCATTTTCAAAAACCTAATGTCGGTTTTAAGGAGTGAAGCTAAGATTCCTCTTTTTTTTTTTTATTGTCTAAAGTTTTACATATGTCTCCTTTTCCCCCTATTGACACCCCCCCCAAAGCTAAGATTTTTGAAGAGCAAATATTATGTTCATTTTGTATCCATCAGGAGAGCTGCTATCTTCTCATGCTGCGCTACCACATTGAATGTGCAGATTCAATTCCAAACGTAAAACCCGCTTATCAAGGACTAGTTCCTGCATCTGAACATGCTTAGACAGGCTTCAATCGTGTAACGGTGTTTATGGCCTTTTTTTCATTTTTGAGAAAAATTACATACTTTTCTGGTCCTCAGAAACATCTCCTCCCTGAGCTATGTCTATAGAGGGATATTAGTAGGACGATAAAGGGCTTCGTGATGTCTAATTATATAATGAGGAAATTGGTAAGCAATGTGGCAACTAAAATTAATTTATTCCATTTAAGGAGCTAGTATACATTTAAACACAAAAACCTTCAGGAAAAGCCTGTTTAATCTTGAAATTAAAGGATGTTTTTGGTTAACACAACAGGAAGGGGGAAATATACCAATCTCAGGTTCTTTTATTCCCACCTAGGTAGTAAATAGCCAAGGGAGCCATTAAAATGTAGCCTAGAAAAATGGTGATATCAAAGTGATTACTTGGAAAGCAATTTACATTTGCAAAACAATTCCGTATTATAACCTTGACCAACTTTTACACTTCATGTACTTGGCTTATTACTCCAGGCTGTGAAATACCAGTCTGTGGAATAGCAGTGTATGGAATGCCAGGGTCTTTTTGAATGAACTAATAGGTCTTGATGGTCATCTTAAAATATTCTACAATATTACACAGTTAAAATGTAATATTTATTAATAGAAGGAAAATATAAAATTTAATATCTGGGCAACGGAGACCTTTAAACCTACTTTAAAAGTCTAATCTTGACATCTATGACACTATTTTTTGTCTTTGTTATGTAGATAGAATTATGGCTATTCTACATTCCAAATGTTTTATTTATTAATTCCAAATTTTATTCTCTATAATGGACTTTTAAAAGAAAAGGTGTGTGTGCTTTAGAGAGTAAAATTCTGAGTCCCGGACTAATTTATTAAGCATCAGTACATAGAAACCAGCCTTGATTAATTTAGAACTCTGGAAAGGGGCCGGTAAAACGGGTTTCAGCTAAAATACCCTAATGCGGCAACCATTTAAATTAACTGTTTGTTAACATAACAGTGATGGCATTTTCTCCTCCTCCTCCGTGTGGTTTTGTCCAACTGGATGTTACAGTGGCAGTTGCACTGACTGTTAAGTGTTTAAATGATGACACCATTATGTGAAGTGATTTTGAAATGAGAGATTCCAGCCAAGAATTACATCTGCTCCCATCTCCCTCACATCATCCTCTCTGGCAGTGCAGATTATGATTGATTTGTTTGTGACAGATTGCAGGAAACAGTCATTGATTTTTCAATATTTTACCTTAAAATTATTTACAGTTGTAACCATGGGGAGGTATTTCCATGGGCTGTCAGCCCCTGAAAGACTAGGATAATATTCCCTGCTCTCTGACAAGACAAATTACCTGTAATGAGTGCAGTAGCTGAAGGGTATACTTTTATTTTAAAATATGTCAATAACCCCAGTGACTAAACGAATATTGATTTAGCATAATGAAGCCTGAGTAATGTGAAAATGAGCTTTTTCAAGGAGCAGGGGAGAGACTTTCTCTCTGGCTGCTTGGAAGAAGCTCTCCATTCTTTTCAACCAGCTTGTGGCGATAAGGGGTTTATATGCAAACCACCAGGAATGGTAGTGCTGCTTGTGAAAAGCAGGGCCCCAATATTGTGCCCTCGCTTTCCTTGCATCTTTTTCAAATCTCATTTGGAGTCTTACTTTTGGTCGCAGGATGGCTCCTGATTTGCTTGATCTGATCTTTGACCCACGTAATATTTTTACAATTTCAACATATTTTGCATTAGAACCCCCGGTAATGAATATTAAAATATAACTATATGTACAATCATATGGAGGTGACATAATCATTATCTTCAGACATTTCTATTGGGTTATTGTAGTATTTAATGTGCTGTATTTTATGGTGGAATAATTCCCAGTCCCTGGACATCGGATTGCTTTCAGTGGGAATGAAGATTAATTTACTTAAGTCCTGCTATTGTGGGCACCAGTGCGTGCTTTCATTTTTGTCAGCCTTCTCCCCCTTTCTCAAAGGTAATCCTCACCTTTTTTATGGATTAAGATCTCAATAATAAGGCCCTTCAAGCAGGAATGATTGCAGAGAAGTACTTAGCTTTATTTTTTGGTCCATCAAGGAGCCTGAAGGCTTTATGCCTGAATAAGCATCTCCATATCTAACTTGGGAAGGAGAAAATAGGGCAAACGATGCCGGTGATAACCAGCAGAAAAGTAACTATTTGAACAAGATGTCAAACTGATATTTCACGGGAACCTAGCACAGTTTATGACAACCAATAATAATAAAGTCTCATTAAAAGCAATCGGTCAAGTCCCTTTAGAAATTAAAAAGGAGTTATGCTTCTGAGCACATGCAGATTTCTCTTTGTGAGCGCTAGCTCTCCTGTGCCATCGGCATTGGAAGCGTTGCAATAAAATGTAAAGTATAAACATGTCTTTTAATGAAAAAAGGAATCGGCTCTAGAACAAAAATTTATCATTTAGTCCCCCACCCCAAGTATTTGCCTAAGGGTGGGACACAGATGATCTTTGTCACTCGTCTTAGTTGTGTCCTGCAGTAAACTAGATGCTTTATAAAATACTAGTTCCATGGTTTCAAATGCTGTAAGATTTCATTTCTCCATCACCCCGCCCCAAATTCTTTCCCTGTTTCTACATAAGAACCTTTGAAAACAGAAATCTGAGGGATGTACCACCATTATATATAAAACCGGTAGTCCAAATTCTTCAACCATTAATTTGGTTTATAGTTTTCTAAGTTGATATAGTATCCACAGAACTTATCTATGAATAAGGCATATGTATAGCTTATGCCTTCTAGGAGAAAAGGGGTATAGATTTTAAAGTATTAAATAAAGCATAGTTTCTTCAGATAAATCTATGCCAAGGAAAACATCTATATTGTTGTTTAGTTTATTTTGGAGTAAAATAATAACTATGCCATAGTCAGTACGTCTTGACCCCGTCATTTAGTTTCAACCTGTGTGTTCATGTTATAGCACGTGTGTAGAACTATTTTGGATACTATGCTATTCTCCATTTCCTTTCTCCCCTCCAAGACAAATAACCTGCCTTTGTTGTTATCCTTTAAGGTAAAACTATATAAAGTGTTTTCAAATCATGCAAGTCATTGCCTCGGGTTGGTTAAAACATTTATTTTTTGAAAAGGAGGAAATGCCCGTTTGTAAAATATTTCTTGTATTTGTACCTCTTAAGATAAACAGTTTACTTTGCTATGGTATATACCAATCTACTTCATTAATTTTTCCCAGAATTCATTTTACCATGTTTGTTCAGACCTTTTATGAGAAATTAATATAGAACAAATTAGCATATAATTTTACTTTCCATGTGGCCTCAGCTAGTTGCAGAATTATGCTACCACTATGGTGGGGGGGGGCAATTTGATAGTTTATGTAGACTATAAAGTGTTTGCAAATGCTCAGTGCATCCTGGCTAATGTGTTGTCAAATATGTTTTAAAGTAAGCAGTTCGGAGAAAAACTCACTCCTGGTTCTGAGTTATTAAAATGCCTCCTAAGGTAGCATTTTTAATTAGTGTGCATAATTGATTACTGATTTATCTTCTTCTAAGCATAGGGCAGCAATGCAGAGTCAAGTGCAGTTGGTGAAGTATAAGATCTTAGGGATTGATGGTGACAGTGATCATGACAACTAAATGGATTATTCTCTCTTTGAGATTCAGCAGTCGGTCTGAAATTTCCTGTGCTCTGTGCACTGTAGATGCAAAGGACGTGGAAGAATCAAGTGCTCGAGTGGTTTAAATACGCTTTGGATGTTCCTATTTATAGACGAAAGTATTTTTCCAATTACAATTCTCAGTTGTCATTCAGAAGATTAGGTGCTTCTTGATCATCAATTTTAAATGTCTAGTATTAGAGTATTACCAAACATTTTCTGTTTTAATCAAAATATAGAAAAAAATCAATTTTATATGTTGACTTCTTTTCTAAAATGTCTTTATCGCATGGCATGAATGTTTACACCTGAAAAAGTGGTCTCCAGGCAACCCCCTTCTCTATCACGGAAACTCTCCTGGCAATCCAGCATCATTAGAGTAGGGTTACGATCACTGTTTAATGTGACCGTGTTATATTTGGGGGAAGAAAAAGACTTGACAGCTATGTATATATTTTAATTCTCTATATTCAGTGCCTCTGGAATAGAACACTTTCTCCTCAACAAATCTATTAGCTCAGCTCACATACAAGAAACAGTCGCCTTAACTGGCAGAGCATGTGCGACGTGTTTAAATATTTGATTTATGTAAAGAAGGTTGCCATCCAGTTTCCCCAGACTCCTTACGTCAGAGGAGACTGTATCCTGAGGAGGTGCCTGGCCATTGGGGAGTTCCTGCTGGTAGCCTCGGTGGTGGCTGTGGAGAGCGGGGGGACCCCCCTGTGGCCGGCAGGCCGGGGAGCACTGCGAATGGTGTGGCTGGCTGGAGGCCGCCCTCAGCTGGGAACCTGGGGAGGTTCACAGAGGCTGGGGCCACATGTGCAAACTGCCATGCGTTGCACTGTTGTGAGCAACCCAGTTGGTACTTCCACTTCCCTAGTTGTTATAAAGAATCAAAGTGCTATGTGATGGCTTCTTAAGCTCAGATCGCAATATGGCAGCCAGTTTACTAGGCTAGAGTATTTATATTTTACTAGAGGCCCATTGCACAAAGATTCATGCAATAGGTCTTCCTTCCCCTGGCTGCTGGTGCCGGTTTTCCTCTGGCACCCGGGACCCAGGCCTTCGCTCTGGCTGGAGCCTTCAGTCTTCTCTGCTCAGGCCGGAGTGCCGCTCCTGTAGCTCCCTCCGCCCCCCGCCCTTCCCCTCATAGCAGGTGTCCTGCCCCGCCTGGCCACTCCGGCTTGTGTATGCAAATTAACCTGCCATCTTTGTTGAGTTAATTTGCATACTCACTCCTGATTGGCTGGTGGGTGTCACGGAGATAGGGTCAATTTGCATTTCTCTTTTACTAGTGTAGATTTTTATTTTTAATTAAACTCTATAGTGTGAGCTAATTATAGACTTCACATGCAGCTGTATTAAATAATGGCGAGATCCCTTGTCCCCTTTTCCCAGTGTCCCCCAATAGTAACGTCGTACAATAGATAGTGCAATATCACAACCTGGACATCGACCCCGTGTAGAACATCTCCATTGCCACAAGCATTCCTCAGATCCCCCTGACATCCGTACTCACTCCTTTCCCACCCCTCTGCCTCACCCTAGCAGCAGCTAGTCTGTGATCCAGTTCTATAATTCTGTCTTTTCCAGAACGTCACATAAATGGCATCACATAGTATGTAATCTTCTGCGATTGGCTTTTCTCGAGATCCCACTCGCAGATATCAATCGTTTGTTCTTTATGTTTGGGCAGTATCCCATGGCATGACTGGCCCATGGTTGGTTTAACCACTCACCAGTCGGGACAGGGTTGTTCCCAGTTTTTGACCATGATAAATAAAACCGCTATAACATTTGTGTATAGTTTTTTTTGTGTGAACATAAGTTTTCGTTTTTCTGGGATAAATGCCTGGGAGTGCGATTGTGGTTCGTATAATTGCACAGAGTGTTTCTTTTTGAGACTAGAATTGATGTTTTGTGTGTAGAAGGGAGGGCGGAGGCATCCACATGTTTGCAGTGTTTTTGCTGTAACTGGATTTGTTTAGGATTTTAAAACATGCAGACTATCATAAATAACTTGTAGCCAGATATAAAAAAAATACAATTTTTCACAACATAGATGTTTTTCCTGATTTTTTATAAAAATATTTCTTTAAACATTGCTTTTTCTTGGAGGTAAATAATTCCTATGTAAGGGAAATAAAAGTAGACATATACTATAGAAAAGATGTTGCAAAGATGAAGAGACACATGGAGAAATTTTGGGGAAATTCCCCAAGTGTTAATAAAGACTTGACATTCAAGGATGTGTTGTGATAGCTTCTGAATTGATGGACTCTAGCTTTTGTCGCTGTCATCTTTCCTGCAGTTTTTATTTGTAGATTTAATTAATTATCTTTAATTAATAAAGATTGTGTTCAGTGCTGTTGCATTTAATGCTCATTTGATTCAACTATATGCACTTAGTAGGAAAAAGGAATAAATTATTTTCTTCCTAGTGCACAGCCCCTAAAAATACAACTACTTTACAGGAGGTTTAATGGAAGAAACAGCTCTGTTCCAAATCCTGCTGGAATTACACTGTTACATTATACCTACGGAGACATAGTGAGCTGGGTACAAAATCATGTGTGCTCTATTTTTGGGGAGACCCACTGAAAGGATATGCAAGGATAATTTTACTCTGATTTTTCACCATATAGGTTGTCTTTAGAACTCTCCTGTAAGAGGCAGCTCCATTTTAAAAAAAGAAACCTTGGCTGCGGTTAACTGGTTACAGTGATCCTTCTAATACAAGACATTATTATAAATCTTTAACTTGTTTGAGTGAGGCACTAGGCTCGGGACCCCCAGCTTTCAGTGCTTCCAAATATTATTTCATCTTTAGCCCATTATGGTAAAGACCACAGTGACATAAATGACATAAAATAATAAAAGAAAACCTCGCCCTTAAGAAAGACCTGGTAAAAGATAGAATAGACACATGGACGCTTTCTGTGCCAGCAGTCATTTATCCTTATGCAGCTATCGAAGCCCCCCGTTATCGAGCACTTCCAGGCGCTGGGAACCTGACGGTAAAGGAGCAGTTCCCCCCGCCACTGTCCTCTTAGCACAGTCTTCAGAGGTCTTAGCTCGGGCAGTGGGGACGGGAGAGGAAAAAGAAACTGAGATAGAGACCAACACGGTTGTGCTTTCTAGAAATGGAACCTTCAGAATTCAGGAGAAAGACTGGGGGAGCCGCCCCTGCTGGAGGGGGCCTCTCAGAAAGTGGCAGGCTTGCTTCTGAAGAGCATCTGCTATTTTGTGATCTGGAGGATACGGAGGACTTCAGGTAGGAAGAGGGACGTGAGCCCGAGGCGGGTGCTTGTTGGAAGTGGGGTGGAATCTGGTCTGGCTAGGACTTCCTGGGGCATCAAAGGGATAGGTCACTGCCCAGGGTATATTTAACAGCTTCCAATGTGCTAGAGAACTCAGCAGAAATGAGGCTGGTTTATTTGGCATGCTTTTTTTTTTTTTTGGAAGAGTAATATTTGAATTTAGGTATGTGGGTTTGAGTGAAAAAAACAGTGGATGCTCTTCCTCCTAAAAGCGGGGCTTGGCCTTTAGGTTATGAGGCTTGATCTGTTTGTGTGTGTGAAACAAAATATTATTTTCCTCTTTTTATATTTAATAACAAGTATATTTTATACTTCTCTAGTATCTTAAATGCATAATCTGTACGAGTATAATTCTTTATAAAATTTTAGTTTATTTTAGGCTTACAATCACATTAGAACTTAAAGTTTTTTTTGAAGAACTCCAAAGTTAAAACTGCAAGATGGCATATAGATAAAAAGTTGCACAAAGCATACATTCGTAAGACCAGAGGTAGACCTGCTGGCCTTACTGAAAACTATTTTGAGCATCCTAAGAAAGTACAAGTATTTCTGTGCATTATTTTTTTTTAACTTCTCAAGGTAGCAAGAGAGTTAAGAACCTTTTCTAAATATGCATCTAATTTTAGGTGGCTAAAATAGGAAGCTATAATATGACTGAGGCCCCTTTTGCTTGGGAACTTGGAAAAAGAAAGAGACAGGATCCATTATAGTTTCTTTAAATGTAGATGAATCATAGAGCGATCACATTGGTAATAAAGACAGTATAATCAAGGTAACTCGGGATTTTCTATGTAATAATATTGATTCCAGTATCTCCAACTCTATGGCATTGCCAATGTGGAGGCCAAATGAATTGTGTTTTGTGAAAGAGCTACATTAGGTCGGCAACTTAGAAGTTCCTTAGAAGTTCTGAGTAAATATAATGGCCTAGCATTGTGGAATCAGCTTGTAGTACTGTTTATCTAGCAGTTAAAAAAAAAAAAAAGAGAAAGAAAAAAGAAAACAGTGCAATTTTAGACAGTTTTAAAAAAATTTTGCAAATATTGCAAATCATAGGTTGGTTACCACTAGACTTCCTGACTCTGCCGTGATTGCTGTACTCTCTGTATATTCTTTAAAGCTGCCAGGCACTTTATAATTTTGTCTATAATTGTTTATGTATATTTTCTCCACAAAATGTCCTTAGAACAACTTACTCCTAGATTTTCTTAACCCACTTGTCATCTTTAAACTTTATGGGTGAATACGCTACAGTGTCAGTGACAGACACATTAGTAGTCTATTTTATTTTTTTTCCAGGAGCCTTCCTATTCAAAATACCTTTTAGACTCAATGCATAAAAATAGGCCGCGTCCGCCTGCGGGCTTTGGAAGCTGGGGAAGACTTGTTTTTCCGCACGAAGAAGCTGAGTCCCAGGAAGATGAAATGACTTGCTAATAAGTGATAATGAGGATCTTTTGACTCCAAAGCACATGCTGCCAACTTGAAGGTGCGTGTCCCCAGTTCTGGAAGTTCAATTTGCAGATACTTGTATCACAACCCTATTCTTAGTCATATTTTATTCTAATATTTTACGTATGGCAGAAATACACTGAGTGGCCAGATTATTATGATTTCTGAACGCATAATAATCTGGCCACTCAGTGTGTGTGTATATATTTTAGAGGCCCGGTGCATGAATTCATGCATGGGTGGGGTCTGGCCAGCCTGGCCAGTGGGAGGGGACATGGGCAGTTAGCCAGCCTGCCTGCTGGTCGAACCCCTGGTCGAGGGGACAATTTGCATGTTAGCCTTTTATTATATAGGATATATACTGAGTGGCCAGATAATTGTGCATTCAGAGATCATAATAATCTGGCCGCTCAGTGTAAATGCCTACTGCCATCTCTCCATGTCATATAAACACGTTGGCACTGAATATGGGTACAAGTAGCAAATTAAAGTATGTTAATCTCAGAACTGAATTGTAACCCACGGAATGTTCCATTTACTCATTACCATTTATGCATACCTACTGATCACCCCTCCTTTATCTGCTCTGCGCCTCCTTCTTTCTTTTGCCCTCCACAGCATTTGTCTTGGTGCATGGCACCACTCTTGCCCTAGTTATCAAATTGGGTCAGTGTTACTCTCAGAGCTTCTCACAGGCTGGGTCAGTTCTGCCTTCTAAAACCTCCCAAATCACACACCTTGGCCTGCTCACAAGAGATACTTGGACATACAAGGTGGAGGAATCCAAGTCTTTGTACCTAAAAGGCCACAGTCCACAGTGCAGCAATAAGTATGGTCAATGGGCTGTGACAGGCCACAGACTTTTAAAAAATAGTCTTTATTTTTAAAGCAGTTTTGGGTTCACAGTAAAACTGAGCAGAAAGTACAGAGATTTTCTGTATACCTCCTGCCCCCACACATGCTAACTTCCTCCATTACCAACACCCCAACCAGAGTGGTACATTTGTGACAATTGATGAACCCACACTGATACATCGTTATCACTCAAAATCCGAAGTCTACGTCAGGTTTCACTCCTGGCGTTGTACGTTCCAGGAGTTTGGACAAATGTATAATGACATGTATCCACCATTATAGTATCATTAAGAATAGTTCTGCTTTAAAAATCCTTTATTTTCTGCCTAGTCATCCCTCCCTCACCACGAACTGTTGGCAACCAGTGATACTTCTTTCTTTCTCCACAGTTTTGCCTTTTCTAGAATGCCATGTAATTGGAATCACACAGTCTGTAGCCTTGTTCAGATTAGATTCTTTCACTTAGTAATACGCATTTAAAGTTCCTCCATGTCTTGTCATGGCTTGATAGTCTATTTCTTTTTAGGGCTGAATAATATTCCATTGTTTGGATGTACCACAGTTTATCCATTCACCTAATTATGGACATCTTGGTTGCTTCCAAGTCTTGGCAACCTATAATAATAAAAGCGTAATATGCTAATTAGACAAGACAGCCAAACGACCTTCCGGATGCCCTTCTGGATGACCTTCCAGATGAAGCTGTGGCTGTGAGGGCCAAGGCAAGCCGCCACGGCTGCAAGGGCTGTGCGAGCCCCTTGCATGAATTTCGTGCATCGGGCCTCTAGTTATCAATAAAGCTGCTATAAACAGGTGTTTGTATGGGTAAAAGTTTTCAACACATTTGAGTAGTAAACCCAGAAGCATGATAGATTGCTGGATCATATAGATTTTGTAGTTCAGATATTCAATACACATGACTACTTATTTCTTTGTTTCTTTTTATCAGTCGAGAGAGGTGTCAGAATCTCCCACTGTGAGTAGGTTTATCACATAAGCCTTCATTTATTTATTTACCTATGCTCATGCTTTCTTTATATAGATATGAGTTTCTGAATTATATCATTTTTCTTCTCTCTAAAGAACTTTTAACATTTCTTGCAAGACAGATCTGTCAACAAATTCTCTCAATTTTTGTTTTTCTAAGAAAGTTTTTATTTCTCCTTCATTCTTAAAGGATAAAATTTTAGGGTACAGAATTTCAGATTGATAAGTTTTTCTCTTTCAACTCAAGTATTTCACTCCATTCTGCTTGCATGATTCTAAGAAGTCAGATGTAATTTTTATCTTGATTCCTCTGGTTTCAGGATTTTAAAAAATCTTTATCTCTGCTCTTCTGCAATTTAAATATGATATGCCTACATTAGTTTTTGTGCTTTTTTTTTTTCTTTTTGGCATTTGCCCTTCTTGTTCTCAGTTTCCTGGATCTGTGGTTTTGTATCTGACATTAATTTGAGGAAATTCTCTGTCATTATTACTTCAAATATTTCTTCTGTTCCTTTCTTCTACTTCTGGTATTCTCATTATGCATATGTACAATTTTTGTACTCATCCCACAGTTCTTAGATATTCTGGTCTTTTTTTTTTTTTTATCCTTTCAGCATCAGAGGTTTCTACTGAGATATCTTCAAGCTCAGAGATTCTTTCCTCAGCCAGTGTCTAGTTTACTAATAAGCCCATCAAAGGCATCCTTAATTTCTGTCACAGTGTTTTTGATCTCTAGCATTTCTTTGTGTGTTTTTTTCTTAGAATTTCTCTCTCTCTCTCTCTCTCTCTGCTTACATTGCCATCTGTTCTTGCATGCTGTCTACTTTATCCATTACAGTTCTTATCCTGGAATCATAGTTGTTTTAAATTCCTGGTCTGAGAATTCCAGCATCCCTGTCATATCTGAGTCTGGTTCTGAATCTTGCTCTGTCTCTTCAGACTTTGTTTTTTTGCCTCTTCGTATGTCTTCAAGTTTTTTCCTGGTAGCCAGATGATGTACTGTGTGAAAGGAACTGTTGTAAGTAGGCCTTTAGTTATGTGGTGATAAGGCATGGTGGGTGGGAGGCATGCGTTAGCCTTTTGATTAGGTCTCTGACTTCCGGTGAGCCTGGGCCTCTTGCCTGAACTTCAGAAGTGCTTCCCCCTGCGGTGGGACAGGGTGGCTGACGGGGGCTGGAGTTGTCCGTGCCCCTTCTCTGTGTGGAAGGCTAGAGCCAGCTAGGAGGGGACGCTTCTCTTCCCCAGGTCACTCAGGTTCGATAAAACCCCGCAGGGTAGGTGCTGCTCAAATGGTTTCTCCTGAGGGTGCGTCTGGCTGAGAAGGACAGAATGCTCTGGCCCCTTTTAAAGGATTCCTTTTCCTCTCCACCTGCCTAAAGCTCAGGGGAGTTTTTCTCTGCTCTTCACTGCGAGAAGCTGGCTGAACTCCTGGGGGAAAACTCACAAAGTGTGGGGACCCCCTAGGACTGCATCCCCGGGAGTATTTTACTCTCATAGCTGTCCACACAGAGCCTCAGCAATTCCTGTTACAGTGTATGTTCCCCTACCCGGGCGTGGGTCCCCGTGCAGCTGACTTGTGATTCTCGCTCCTCACCTGTCTGTCTCTCCAACTGGGGAGACAGCGGTTTGCCCTGTGGCCTCCTCTTACTGATCTAAACTGATTTGTTGATTTTTCAGTTTGCTCACCTTTTTACTAGCTGCTAGGGTGGGGCAGTGGTGACTGACTTCCCAACTCCTTACCTGTCAGACCAGAAACTGAAAGTCCACAAACCGGTTTGTTTTTTTTTTAATCAGCTCGTGACAAGATAAATACCCCAAATAAGAGAAAGCATTTGGAAACTCAAATAGCAATTTTATGTTCCTGTGATATCCAGGTACATGAGTTTATACTTTACAAAACGATTGGCCCACAGAAATTGGAATTTGGGAACAAAGCACTTGGTCCTTCACTGCAGATGGATGGAGAAGTGTGGGCCTAGGCGGCAGCCAACAAATGATCATCTGGGCCCTAACCGGTGTGGCTCAGTGGATAGAGCGTCGGCCTGTGGACTCAAGGGTCCCAGGTTCGATTCCGGTCAAGGGCATGTACCTTGGTTGCGGGCACATACCCAATAGGGATTGTGCAGGAGGCAGCTGATAAATGTTTCTCTCTCATCGATGTTTCTAACTCTCTATCCCTCTCCCTTCCTCTCTGTAAAAAATCAATAAAATATATTTTAAAAAGAAAAAAGAAATGATCGTTTGGGGAGGGAGCGACACCATTTTTGTAATTTTCTTTATGAGACTGGCAGTGAGTTCCCCCAGGAGAGAAGGTCAAACTGCCTGGAGTGCTTAGGGAAGCATGACTAGGGGTGTTGAGAGCAGACGTGGTGGCAGGCAGAGCAGCAGGTGGGATTGTATAGACCTCTCCACCCCATCTACCTGGCCCCTGCTGTCAGAACCATCTTCCTAAGAGAGAGATCTGATCAAATCACACCCTGTTTCAACCCTTGAGCGACACCCTTCTGCCTAACACTTCTCAGCTTCTCAGGGCCATTCCTGGGGCCGCTCACCTCCTGATGGAGGACTCCTCTAGCTCCATTCCTACAGCCCCCGCCGGCCGGCCGTGGGCCCTTCGCTCGGCAGCTGGTTTAACTAGAGACCCCGGCACGCGCTGCCACCTCCACACCTGCGTGCGTGTCTCCTGCCTCTCCTGTTTGGAAGGCCTCCCCACCCCTCACCCTTTCCCGGTGAAACCCCCGCTTCCCTTAGCGTTGTCTTCCTTGCCTGTACTTGACATCGAAGGCACAGGCGGCAGGCCCAGATGCTCAGCCAGTGTTTTGTGAACGTGGAGCAAGGGAGGGAGCCTACACTCGGTCGCATCCCAGATCGCCCCACGCCCTGCGTCTTCACTGGGCATCTCACAGCCGGAAAGAGGAGGGTGTGTTTCCGGGCCTGTAGGCAGGATTCATTGCCAAGCCACACTGAAACTGGCATCTGGCCATCTCAGGATTGGGGGAGAGCGGCTCGGGGTCAGGGCAAGTAGCTCTCCAGGTTAGAGGCAGATTCCTGGGATCCCCATCCTGCTCAGAGAGAGACCCTCAAAAGCAGGGCTTGGCGAACTTCTTCTTTAAAGGGCCATGGAGTGAGGGTTTTCAGCTTTGTGGGCCAGACAATGTCATCGTGACTCAAAAGCCGCCATAGACACGTGGGTGTGGCCGTGTCCCAATGACATCCTTATGAAAGTGTTACGAAAACATTGACGGACACAGGCTGCAGGCTGGATTCAGCCCACGGGCCGTCGTTCGCCAAACCCTGCTCACAGGAGAGAGAATGTCTCCCTTCTGCCCCGTCTCAAAATAGCCTTTCAGAGGCCTTGCTAAGTTTACCTTTAGAGTTCCTAAATCCCTGGGTCTTTCCCTCTAAAATAGCAAAGACAATGAGTGAGCCACCCCTACTTGGCAGTCAGCTGCAAAGACATGAAAGGTGGGTGAGCGACGCGTGGCAGGCATCCAGCACGCCGTAGGGGTGGCGTAGGTGTTTGTAAGTCACACACAGCCCAGCTCCTCTGAGACGGGCAGGGAGGACTCAGAGCTTGCATGGACACTGTGTAATGTCATCAGTGTCTGCCCGTGTTTCGGTGGCTCAGAATTCTGGATGTGGAGCGTGGAGTTAAGCTTTTCATAAACTGGGGTCAGGGTGGAGACCCAGAGGATGCGTGTCCTTGGTCTGGTATACTGTCTCGACTTCCCAGCCTGGGGGTGGGGGAACAGCAAAGGTTACTAATACCTTTGAGTTAATAGAATGGTAGAAAGCATAGCAATGCATACACCTGATCAATGTTTCTCTCTCATCGAAGTTTCTAACTATCTCTCTCCCTTCCTCTCTATAAAAAATCAATAAAATATATTAAGAAAAAAAAAAAAGAAAGACATTAAAGCCAAACTTTGCCTCTAAAATGCCCAAACCGGAGAGCCATGTACATGAAAATCTAAAACAGCGGGGTTACTAAAACCCTGAGCTAATGGGCACAGGGAAGGTGAAGCGGGCTTGCTAATAATGCATAAAGGCTTTGTCACCTCCCTCCGCCCCAAGGGCTCCGCGGAGCTCACCCTGCCTCCCTATTGCTCCAAAGCCAGGAATCGGGGCGTCTTTTGTCAGCCTCACCCTCACCTGGTAGTGAGGCTAGTGCCAGGGGAAGTGTGAGGCAGGACTCTGACCTGTCCTTGTCATCTCCTGGTGCTGTGTTGAGTGTCTTCAGGTCAGCCACCATCTCCTACTCTGGGAGCTGACCAGAACTGGACACGAGTCACCCAGCTCCTGTGCCCTGGATGCAGACCAAGTTGACGTGTGCTTTGTAGCCATCAGTGGAGTGCTGCCCTTTAAAATCTCAAACTCTTCTCTTTCCCCTTCCTTATGTCTTACATGCCTAACCCTCCCATCCCACCCCCCCCCACACACCCGGAAAAGCTGGTGTTCTTCCTGATATCTCTCATCCTCTATTTCTATGACTTCCAAACCACTTCTACGTTGTATTCAGTTCAACAGCAATTTGTTGAGCGCCTACTGTGTCTTTATGATATAAGATCAAATGAGAATGGGGTAGAATATTACTCGATCATCACACAGATGCATAAACTAGGTTTGCTTTCCTATAATTATTCAGATTTTATCAAAAGGGTTTAAGTTATCAGTTTAAACCGCTTTCTCACCGTTTGCCGTTGGGCACTTAGCTCTTTATTTTGAAGGTGCATTTTGAGTAAATGTATCCTAATTTTGAAGAGGTCTAGTTTTAGTTTATCCTAATGTCATGTACTTTTATACTTGAATTACTGACTATGGGTTTGGTCATCGATCTAATTTACTTGTCATTTTATGACACATATTTCCAGTGGAGACGCTTAGGCTAAGCTGTATTTATGTATACCACAGTACATTAACCATAAAACTATCTAACTACAGTAAAACCACAATAATCTGGAACCCTCAGGGAGTGGGTTATTCAGGATGGCCAAGTTTTTAGAATAACATTGACTATTTGTGATGGAAACCTATTTAAACTGTATAATAACTTTCCCTTTTATCTTGAAAATAATAGGCATCTCATTGAACTTTGATAATAACTCACAGTCACTGGTAAGAATTGACTTATAACTCAAGCTCTCATTATGGACTTAGGTGTTTTGTTTTAGTTTTTGAATTTTCATTGGCATTTCTTAAAATAGTTCTGTTTCTTCAATTGCTGTCATTTATATTCTCACTGGCTCCAGCTGTAGTCCTCTCTCTGCCCTTCAAATTGCTGCTTTTATGCTTCTGTGGACTTGGAGACCAGGTAACGGAGCTTATTAGAATACAGGGTGGGACAAAAGTAGGCCTCCAGTTGTTCACATGGAAAATAACACAATAATCTATATATATAAAAGCCTAAGGGACTGTTATGACCGGTCGACCGGTCACTATGACGTGCACTGACCACCAGGGGGGCAGATGCTCAATACAGGAGCTGACCCCTGGTGGCCAGTGTGCTCCCGCAGCGGGAGCGCTGCTCATCCAGAAGCCAGGCTCATGGCTGGTGAGCGCAGCTGCGGTGGCACTACAGAGCAGCAGCGGAGGCAGGCACAGTGGGCCGGGAATGAGCGGATGTGGCTTGAGCACCTCCCTGGCCTCCTGCCGCTTCATGCACTGCTGTATCTCTCGGACTGCTGGTTTTGCCTGGCTGAAACCAGCAGTCTGACATCCCCTGAGGGGTCTTGGGTTGCGAGAGGGTGCAGGCAAGGCCGAGGGACCCCACTGGTGCACGAATCCGTGCACCGGGCCTCTAGTTAATAAATAAGAATGCAAGAATAAACTCTGTGTTTCGCATACTCACAACGGCAAACCTATTGTTTTGGAATAAATTATGATTCATTTCTGAATACAAACAATATCTGTACCACATGCATCCAAAGCATAGGTTTCCTTTACTTTTAGATTTTAGAATATAACTGTCCTTTGAGCTGGGAAAAAAATAGTCTTTGGCAAAAATAATTTGCAAACTGGATTTAATATTTCTTATACCCACTTTATGGCTTTTTGTGTTAATATTTTTATTGATAAGGTTATATTAAGCCAATGATTTTGAAAGTCTATTAAGATATTCCATGTAGAGCAAGGTTTAAATAAATCTTAACCCTTTGCACTCGCTTTTTTTCTTGATTCCTTTATTCTAATGCTAACCGTGTCGAGTTACACTTGACATCCGAGTGCAAACGGTTAAACTTATATATGTATATTTTGATTTGTGTGTGTGTATTTGCTGATGGAGTGGAGATTGCTTCTTGAGAAGTCAACCCAACCCCAAATTCTAAAATGTTCTCATTATTCAGTTTGATTTTTAAAAGTCAGAAATGTAGGTTGATTTACTTATATTAACAAACTAGCACTATCAAGTTAATCCTCTAATTAGAAGTCATTTCTCAAAGATGTTATGAAACCCTTAGAGATACTAAAGATTTAAATCCTAAAAATTGGTATGGAGATACATTTTCCCTATAATTGTTGCCCTCTCTCCCAGAGTGATTAATTTCACTTCCTGTGTCTTATTCCATGAGCTGCACTGCTTTTGCTGAGATTCCTAAGTTAGGGAAACCTGTTTAGGGGATCATCTCGGTAAGGAAGACAGCTGCCAAAAAGGCATTCCGTTTCTGAGCGTGGCTTTCAGATTAGGGCCAATCGAGACTCGGAGCTGTAGAACACCTGTCAGAGATGCTTTTCTACAAGGAGATGGTCTCTCTCATCAGATTTCATTGCACTTCAGGAAAAGATTCATTTTAAAATGTGGGTGAAGTGGCATCTGCTCTTAGGATTCATCCTCACCATCCTCTTCAAGGGGGAAGCCAATTTAGAGCTTATTTATGACATTGTTCTGTGGTCGAGGGAGAGCCTGCAGCAAAGTGCTTCAAAAGGAAGGACTTTCCCAGATGTTTGGTTTGTAACTTTCTGTTGTGAAAGAAATCTAAAAATGTAATGGTGAACTTTTTACGTGAAAATAATCAACGATAGGAATTCTTACTGCCGACTCAAAGTGTTTACGCTAACCTTGTGCACACACGTAATGAAAGAAACCTGCGAAACTCTCCTGTTGAAATCTGTTGCATTTATCTGTGAACAATGGAGAGGATTATTGATGCTGACTGGTGTTTAGAGAAACTGCTCTCCGCTTTCAACTCTGCGCTCATTAGAAGCACCATAAAGTACATACAACTCAGGTACTTTCTCACATCTGCAGGCTCCAATGAGGAGAACCAGCAGAAGACAAACTTCATTTCGCAAACTGTAACTTCGCGGCATAACAGCGTGCAGACCGGAATATCAGTTAATTTTCAAAACATTTTATTCCACACCAATTAGCTCGGGTCCTGGAGGGCAGAATGACAAGAGGTTACTCGTTTGCTATGTATTTAGTTAATTGAAAATCGCTCCGATTGCTTTTACAGTTGTTATTAAAAAGTAGAACCAGCGTTGCCAGTGCTCAACCATAATTGGAACCCCGGGGAATTAAATATTTAGCATTAGTAATGTAACAGCACTTAGGACACAAATTTCTATTTTCGTAATGAAAGCTGTACACTGTGAGTGCAAGCGGCTGAGACGACAGCTGTGACAAGCGAAACGGCCTGGGATATTTCAATAAGACACCTCATTGGACAGCGAGTCTCACCACATTACTCGTTGGTAAGAGATCTGCAAGTTTAATTCCCAGCAGAAACCCGTTACCCAAGTATTTAGATTTCTAATTGCATGCAGGATGAACAGTTGGGCAAATGTCTTGCCTTAAGTGGCTGAAATGTATAGTGATTTCCAAATAATCCTATATAAGTTCATGCCTTTGTCAATTTAAAAATAGCGGGACTGTCAGGGAATAAAATTCTTGTTTGTTTTAAGTTTAATTACATCTTAAGCGTAAATGCGTTCAGTGTTTCAATGAGGGGAGTTGGATGTGGGCTCTAATGAGCTGCAGGGGTAGACGGCTGGAGACCCCGAGGGATTCCCTACGTAAATTAACTGGATAAAAGTACTTGGTTAGGATAGAGTTGATGGCTGAGCTGTTCTTAAAACCCAGTTATAGAGCTGTCTCTCACTCCTGTTTTCATTCTAAACAGCCCTGCCGAGACTTTAACAGCCGCCTGTTACAACTGTTCAGCTTGTCAAAATGTATTATATTACTCCACTAATAAACAGTATTAAAGGGTATTTGACTTCATTTCTCGTTTTCAGAGGGGATCAGGTTGATCAACACAACTGGCTTAGGTTGGCCTTATTTTAATTTGTTTATGTCATCTAAGTAATATTGAAGGTCCATGATTTGAATTTTTAAAACATTCTTCCTCTTGGGATTGTAAAACTTACAAAGTAGTATGAACAATGGGAACAATTAATGAAGGCTATGTATTGTAATCTTTGTCCTTGAAAGATGGATGACTTGGACATTTTTAGCCCGCATTGTAAGTATTGGGAACACCATAGCTAAACAGACATTCTTCAAAGCATAACTAGACTAATTCCTTTACCAATCGTTCTATCTTTCCTTGGAAAAAAGCACTTGCAGAGAACAAATTGACTTCATAATTCTCTTTTGCTTACCATTGTTTCTGTGTCTGTTTTGTGGGAATTTATTCTAACTGATCAAGATTTCCTTTCTGTTTTGTCATTTTTAGAACAATACACACTTACGTTAATAGAGAAGAGAAAACTGTAGATGTTTATTTGATAAACTCTGCCTTTTACCCCGCTTCTCCATCCCACTGTCCTCCCCTTTGGTACCTTAACTAACAATTTAATGAGACCAAACATTCATAACATTTTTTTGTGCATATTATACAGCTACATATGTGCATACATTAAATGCATATAGCATATTTAAAGATCATACTTTGGATCATTCCCTAGAACAGTGGTCGGCAAACTCATTAGTCAACAGAGTGGCAAACCATGGCTCGCGAGCCGCATGTGACTCGTGAGCCGCAGTTTGGCGACCACTGCCCTAGAAGTGTGTGACTTGCTTTCCCCCCTACCTAATTTATCATAGACATCTTCCTATATTGGTGCCCAGATCATCCTCATTTTTTTTAATAGCTAATTGTCATTCCAAATTTTGGAGGTAAAAATTAATTTATCTGTTGCCTACTGATAATCATTTGAAGTCATCTCCAATTTTTTGCTGTGGTGAGTAATGTTACACTGAACTTCTGAGTGTGCCTACGTGTTTGTGTGCTTTCAGCATGTATGTGTGCATTTTTGTGCACATGTCATAATAACATATGGAACTAGCATTTATAGAGTGACTCTTTTGTGCCAGGCAATATTCAAAGCATTCTACATATATGTGTGGTGTGAAGAAAAGGTCAACACTTCTATTTTCCAGTAATGCCCACAGATTCATTTTGTAAATTGTCCATTTTTTGTCTCCATGGTTTGAAACATAATCTTTGTCAAATGTGATACCCCTCTATACATGCCATGTCTTTAGAATATTCCATTTGTCTAATCCTGCAATGTCGCACTTGTTAACCTTATAGCATAAATGTAAGTTTAAATCTTTAAAATTAAAAAGAATCTGCAAAATACTCAATCTTAAATTATAAAAAGTGACAAATTTATATGAACAAATAGCAATAGTTTAGAAACATAGACAGTTGCAGTAAGCAAGGGTGACCACGTCCTAATTCCTGGGAATATGCTCCATTCCATGGAGAAGGGAAATTCAGGTGCAGATGGAATTAAAGTCACTAATCAGTTGACCTTAAAATGGGGAGATTAAACCGATGACCCAGGTAAGCCCAGTGTGATCACAGATGTACAAGAGGGGGGCAGGAGAGCCAGAGCGGTGCCACATGAGAGCCCGCTGAGCCTTGCTCTGGCCGGCCTGTCAGCTAGGGAACGGAGGCCTGAGCCGAGGATTGCGGCCACCACTGGTCACCGGACAAGGCAAGACACAGATTCTCCCCTGTGGCCCAGAAGGATCAAAGCTCTGCGGACACCCTGACTTTTGCGCAGTGAGACCCAATTTGGACTTCTGACCTAGAGAACTGGAAGGTAATAATTTTTTTGTTGTTGAAATTGTCAAGTTTGTGGCAATTTATTACAGCAGCAATGGAAAACTAATGCAAAGGTGAAAAGTAAAAATTTTCCAATTTCTGCTGCCCTCTCTAGACCCCTAGTCCAGGTCCAGTCATGACAGGTTATAACTCTGAACAGTTGTGGGGTGTTTTCTTGGTGGGGGGAAGGGTCATCTGCAGAATTGTGACTGTAGAGGTTTTTATAGTATGTTTTAATATCTGTTAAGTCTTCTTTTTTTTCTTCTAAAGAAATTTTATGTTTCCACGCATTTGCTTTTTCAGATGAACATTTGACTCAATTGCGTTTCTAATTTATTGGTATTAGTTTATTTGTTTTATACATAGCTAAAGAATGGGGCCACCTTCGGCAATCTATTGAGATTTCCTTTGTACTCACTGTTAATTTTTGTAAACATCCCCTGTATGCTTAAAAAGAAAACGTATTTCCTCCTTAGGAAAATTACCTTAAGTTTGGTTATTCAGTTAAGCTTGCTAATTGTGTTTTCCAATACTCATGATCTTATTTTCATATACTTCACCCATCAGTTTCTGAGAACTGTGGTTTTCAGAAGCCCTCTCGGATTTTCAATAATTTGTTTGTGGATTTTGACGCTTTGTTTTTTCGTGGAGTAAAGGTTTTGTTTTACTGTCTCCTCCTGGCGGGTTGTGCCTTTACTTGGTGTGGAATGCCTCTCTTTGTTCTCACCTTCTCTTTGCCGGGAACTCTGGTCTCTTCCTCCAGGCCTCAGCCTAACTCTCACCTCCTGAGAGAGTCCCCCCTGGTTCTCCATGACCTCTATCCTGTCTCACCTGGCCTCCTCTCTGGGCTGCAAGCTCCGCCTCTCACCACTCTTTACTCCAAGCCTGGCGCCTGCTTGATAGATACTTGTAGAATGAACAAGACTGACCATAGCAGGGCTAGATCGTTCTAGACTGGAGGAAGTGGGACGCTTTCCTGTGCATATGCTGACCTGGAGGAAACACCTGTGTTGCCTTGAAATGTGCCGGATTCCTCCTGCTTTATGAAGGGGTGAGGTTGGGATCCGTGTGGAGAGGCAGATCCCGGCTGCTCCTCAATCCCCCCACATCTGCGTTCCAGCTGTGATGATGTAAGCCCTGTCCCTCTGGGAGCACAGCGTGTAGATCAGCACGCTGGGGTTGAAAGTTAGTAATGTTAATCATGAGAGCGCCCATTTATTGCACATTCGCTAGGTGCCAGGCAGCAAGCTTCCTGTGTTAACGTGCACGGTCTCACTTCATTCCCAGGAGGTAGAGCATCCCTGGGATTCCCATTCTTACAAGCGAGGAAACGGAGGCTCAGAGAAGACGAGTCCGTGGGATTCGGGAATGAGAGGACGAGGACTTGTATCCAGTCTGCCTGGCGCCAGAGCTTCTGTGGTATAGTCATGCTCTTCGGTTTCCTGGGTGCGTCCTCCCTCCACATCCAGGCTCGCAGCATCACTGGCTGGAGGCCTGACATCTCAGAGGAAGACATGATCACAGAGGCCACCTGTCTGGCCTGACTCTGGTGGCCCTGAGGAGAGAGCGGGAGCCTGACCTGTGCAGCCACCGATCATTGTGCAGCTGACCCCTCACGTGGAACAGTGGGACTCGGCTCTGCAGCTCACCAGGCGAAGAGGAACAGGAGGGCTGGCCCTGGGTCAGTTTTGGCAAGTGCACACAGCTCTTCCTCCACGGACTTCAGGAAGCGGTCCTCTGGAGCAACTTAAATGAGCACAGCGCCTGGCCTGAGAAAGACACCTTGGGGACCTCCTCGGACTTACAATCTATGTAAAACACCTAATATTTTAGTGGCCAGCTTTGCAAATCCCCTGCGCCATCCGGCTTTGAGTTCAAGGCAACACTCTTGCAGCCCGAGATTGCAGACTCTTGGGACAGCATGGAATAAAAACATCAGGACATGGTTCCAGGATTTACTATCCCGTACACATTTTGGACTAAAATCACAAGACATTTCTCCCCACCCTCCCCCCAAGTTCATCTACCCCATCCCTTGGGTTTGAAAAGATTTGAGGGTGAGGGAAATACCATTGAAGCAAGTAGTGGATTTCACATCCTAGTGATGTTTGTGTAGCTGCCACATGTGGCCCAGTGTTAAGTAGCCGAACATTACTGCTCGCAGCCGCCAACGTCAGCCCTCACCTCCTAGGGAGGTGACTTCAAACAGCATTTCAGGGGCGCAGTGGGGAGGAGACGCGAGGGTTACCACTCAGGCTGCAGGAATTCACTCTCCCTGTCTGTGCTTCCCGCTTGTGAGAGCCATGCCGGAGCCGGAAGTGCAGAGGATTTTGAAGGGTGCCTTCAGATAAGGCGCTGGAAACCCCGATACTTTGCACGAGAGCTTGCGTTCTCCTAGCAGCGGCTTTTAAAGCATGGCTAACTGTAATTTTCAGTTGGGAAGGTTCCCAGGTCAGGTGTGCAGGGTATGCTGACTCAGGGAAAGAAGCCTTGCTGTGGATAAAAGCTCACCTCTGCATTTCTTAGGACAAAGCAGCCACTCGGAGTGGCTCCCGCAGCACGCCGGTTCTGCTGGGGCAGGCAGCGCCGGCCTGAGGGCTGCTCGCAGAACGCGTGCGCAGTGAGTCACTGACAAACCCTGTGCAGAGCTGGAACGCCTGCACGAGGCTGGAATAAATAGAAGCTGGCTGGACACCCCGGCCTGGGGAGTCCCAATGGTGGCTAGCCTGTTGAGTTTTTTCTTTGTTTCCTTTGCCTAGTAGACTTTCTCAGAGCTCGAAGAGTTCTTCAAGGTCTTCCAGATAGCTTTCTATATTGAAAATAAACCAATATACTCGTTGTTTTGTTCTACTGCATATGTTGAATGAAAACTTAAGTAAAAAAATAATTGATTTTTAAAAAATTTGCACACTTTTGGCAGAATTTTTAGCACAGTGCAGTACGTTACAGATGATGCTATCTCTACTACTCCGACTGATGTAGTAGAGATAGCATCATCTGTTAGGTTAAAAGAACACTAATAGACTGATTTTTATTTTAAGTGTAACCAGTCAACAAATATTCATTGCTCGGCTGCTGCTAGGAACTGCGGGGAGGAAATGACTGAGAACGTTGGCCAGCCTCCTCTGCTTTCCCTCCACAGGGATGCTCACTGAGTCCTGATTATTGTGGGGGGAGTTGGGGGGCCCTCTCAGGGCACCTGAGCTTGGAGTGTGCAGCGCCGGGCTGAGTCCGTCTCTCTGTCACTCTGCTTTCTGTCTCTCTCCCCTTTCTAACCCAGGGGTGGACCATGGTTGGAGCTGAGCTGCAGGTTTCTCTGCGTGAAGCTAATTGGCCCATTTGGGGCTTTGACCCAGTTTCTTAACTTCTTAGCACCTTTCTTTAGACAACTGGGCTGGCGCTTTGGATGCGGATGCTAATTGTCAATCATGAGGAAAGGCCTTCTTCAGTGCCCGCCCCCCCCCCAGGGGGGGTTCACTGGCTGCTGCATCCGCACCACACGGACTCACCAGCCTGTGAGCTGCTGGTCCTCAGGATTGACTCCGAGCTGGGCACTATGGGCCGGCATGTCCCCTGTCACATTGCAGAGAACAGCTCAAGGGCAACAAGTCCCTCCCTCCCCCCTACCCCTGACCTAACCTACTCCACAATACTAGGCATTTCTCGGGGGTTACACATACCTAGAGATTGCAAAGCCATCGATGCACCTATGTAGCCACAAACCTATGTGGTAGCAGCTGAAAGGCTACCATCCCCATTATGTGACCTTAAAACCCCAGCCGTCACACAGGCATTCTCTATCAAGTACCGGGGGTTGGGGCTTCAGCACACAAACTCGGGCCGGGGACACACGCCGGCTCATAACTGTTGAAGCTTCAGTTTCGGAATTGAAGACGCCATCCTCACCTCCATTTCAGAGACCCACCGGCTCCCAGAGGCCGGGTCCTTGGCTGACGACCTTCAGCAGCCAGCCTCGCACGCCCTTCACGTGCTTGGTGATTCCTGCTCAGCTGTGCATGTCACAGGTATCTCGTTTATGGAGTGAATTTTAAAAGGCGCACTGAAATTCTAGATTCCTTTCACAGGAGGTGTATGTATTGGCATCGTTAATGCAGCTTCTGCTACTTACCAGCTGTATGACCTCAGGCAGCTTGCTCCACCTCTCTGGCCCTTGGTTTTCTGGTCTGTAAAACGGGGATATTAATAGCACCTACCTGAGAGGGCTATTGTGAGGAAGATGAGGTCATCTATGGAAAGTCTTTAGAATAAAGTCTGTACACAGCAGGTCTTCAACATTTGTTCATAGCTACCTTTTTAGTATTCTGAGAAGGATGCATTTTCATAATGTGACAAAGGGGTTATTATCATTCCGCGTTAACATTTGGAATTGTTCTTCCATGCTGGTTGTTTGGGTCTGTAGGTTATCACAGTTTAAATGTTATCATTTTCAGGCTGTTCTGTCATTTTACGTTGGCCACGTGTCAGAGGCTGGTGTAACATGTCAGAAGTGGTTTCATTCACTGGCTGCACGTTACCAATGTGACAGCACCGAGAATCGGAGCAACACTCCCTGCTCCTAACACATGTTCGGTTCCCTTGGAGTTGGGCAACATGCTGAGCTGCTGTAGCAGCTGGACAGTTTGCTGGGGAGACCCCTTCAAGTCTAAAGAGGACTTCAGATACTAACAACCACAAAACCTAAAGCAATGCACATCCTGCGGGGGATTTTTGCTGATTTGGGGTGGGGTAGGGAGGGGTGGGGTGGGGGGGCGGGTGAAGGCCACCTCTGGGGTCTAGGCCTTCCCAATGCTTCTCTCACCCCTCCTGTGAGGTACTCTACTCCCTGCTATGGCAGCAGAACCCTTGATATCACAGTCAAACGGTGATTTTTAAAATACTGTTAGTGTTACAGAAGTCATACCGTCCACTCCAGTGACTGAAGGTTTAAACATCTACTCTCTGTCCCATGCCTACCCCTGCACAATGTGCTGGATGTGTCTGTGAATATTGGGGTAAAAGGAAAGTGATTCCGGAAGGCGTGGTGAGCGATTCCGACAGGCTTGACTTCTTCAGGAGAAGAGAATCAGAAATTTGAATAAAGACATTAAAATTCTCCCAGGTAGCTTTAAATAGTTTATGATATAGTTTTCAACTCCTTTGTATAACACGAATCACCAGACTCCTAAGCTTTCACAGCTATACAACTTAAACTATGAAGGAAAACTCTGTCATCTAAATGACAGAGCTTCTCAAAACCTTGATGTGCAGATGAGTCACCTGGGGACCTTGTTAGAATGCAAATTCCCATTCGGTTGGGGGCTGGGGCAGCAGGACTCAGATCTGCATTCCTAACCAGCTGCCTTTCCTCAGACCCCAGGGTAGCGGGATCTAAAACACACAGCTCCTGGGCATCCCTGCCCCTCCCCCCGTGTTCCTCTCTTCTTTCCTGCTCTGGGCACATGATCTGATAGGACTTATGTGTGCACATGCACATGCTTTATATATGCCTTTATAGTCCTGCTTCCTAAACCATTAATTGAGAAAGAGGCCATTGTTACAGAAAGCACAATGAACTTCATGAAAAACCATTGGGTACAAAGGCAAAGCATTGACAAATTGGTACTTTCTTGCTTGGTCACGCCTGATTTAAGAAAATGAACCCAAAATGGGTTTTCAGAATTGGAAATTGACTTCAAGCCCATTTAAATCGTTCCCCTTTAACATATTAGCAGCGGAGTGCATAAGCCAATATTTATTTTCCAATCAAAGGTTTGCAGCAGATGAATGAAAGAGATGAAGGAAGAACGCTTTGAAATGTTTCTAGTGCCAGACATGGAAATAGGATATTTTATTTCTTTTAAGTGGCAGGCACAGGCCTCACCTACTAGTAAAATCCATCCTGCCCCGGGCAGAGGAAATGGTCTGAAAAACTGACCATTGTATAAAAGCCCAAGGCCAGCGCCTCGCTGCCAGCGCATTGCAATACGTATTATTCGGCAGGAAAAAGTCGAAGATCCAGCTACGTTCAGGGAGAATCTATTCGCAGAGTAATTGTATAGAGAAGACCCCTTAAGAGAAGCTCCCCAAATTCCATTATCTGAACTGTCACTCGCCACTCGGCGTTGTCTTGGCGCTGTGTGTTTTCATGAATTACCCGGGCTGTTTGTTTTTCCTTTATCAGTCATCACCCTGTCAGCTGGGCCATTCATAACAACTTTTGGCAGCTCATCAGGGGAGTTCAGAGCTTGAATAAGGACCCTATCAACTCTCACACCTCATTGTGTGAAACTGTTTACCAGCCTTGCCTTTTTCTGTAAATATTACAAGCCGTTCCCTGAAAGGAGAGACGTGCGAAAGCAAAACGGCCTAACGGCGGCCTAGCAGTTGGCGGACATGGCAGATCTGGGCTGGCCGAGAGCCTGGCAAGTCCTGGGGTTTCGCTTATTTGACTGAAGGGTACCTCACTGCTGGTCTTGGCGCCCCGTGGACGCTGGTTAATTAGGCAGTGTTTAATCTGACTTAGCATTTGTGTCAGTTGGGCGAGTGGGAGACTTTGTAATGAGGGAGCACAGATCGGCTCCCTGTCACCATCCTCTCTGCCTCTAATTGAACGCACACGTTCCCAGCGCCTTGTCACACAGGATGCAAGTCCCCCCACTGTCTTTCATGCTTGACTAGGAACAAGGTGCCCGTATTGTACAAACAGCGGCAAGTGGACTCGGCCCCCTGGACTTACCGGGTGAAGCTGCTCCCGGATTCACCCATCAGAACTAATTTCCTGTTTGAAATGAACGTCAACAATTCTGCATAGAAGGGACCACCACCGACCTGCAAGTGGGTATGGTTTTTCCATGGTCTTTATATGTTTACGGAACTTGGCTATGCCCGGATTTTAAAGTGTCAAATAGTCCCTAATTATGTGAGAAAAACAGTGGTCTCCCCAGAGGCAGATTCTTTAGAAAATCACTTCATGGTGAGAAGTCGCTTATTTGCCTGTTTTTGAGTGTTTCATGAATTGGAATCATATTGTGACTTGCTCTTTTCGCTTATCGTTAAGGCAATTTTTAAAATTACTCTTTTTTTAAAAAGTAAGGTAATACTTATCTACAATGAAAGGCACAGATTTTATTTTACTTTTTTAAATGTATTTTTATTGATTTCAGATAGGAAGGGAGCGGGAGAGAGAGAAACATCAATGATGAGAATCATTGATCCGCTGCCTCCTGCGCAACCCACACTGGGGATGGAGCCTGGAACCCAGGCATGTGCCCTGACTGGGAGTCGAACCGGTGGCCTCTTGGTTCCTGGCTTTCCACTCAACTGCTGAACTACCCCAGCTGGGCAAAGACACAGATTTTAAATGTACAGCTCAGTGGGATTTAACAAATGAATACACCCAAGTCACTGTGCACCAGTCAAACCATGGAGCATTTTCATCAGCCCAGAAAGTGTCCTCGTCCACCTTTGTCGTCAGTCCGTCCCCTCCAGGAGGCGACCCTTTATTTCTCATGATCCCTCTCATCATAGTCTGTGGTTCTAGATTAGACTTTCCTGCTCTCTATGGAATCGTGCAGTGGGTCGTCTTTTGTGTCTGGCTACTATGGCTCAAAATGATGTCTTTGAGAGTCGTGCAGAAATTGACTCCTTTTAACTCCCAAACAGCATTTCTCTGTATGAGTCTACCACGGTGGGTTCATCAATAAACTTGGTGGTGGTCATTCCAGTTGTTCCCAGTTTGGGGCTATTGGGTTGTCTTTTTATTAATGACTAGAGGCCCGGTGCACACATTTGTGCACAGGTGGGGTCCGGCTGGGAGGAGGGGCCGTGGGTGGTTGGCCGGCCAGCCCCGCCCCCTGGTCAAACTCCCGGTTGAACTCCCAGTCGAACTCCTGGTTGAGGGGACAATGTTCATATTAGCCTTTTATTATATAGGACTAGAGGCCCAGTGCTCAAAATTTGTGCACGGGGGCGGGAGGGTGTCCCTCAGCCCAGCCTGCACCCTCTCCAATCTGGGACCCCTTGAGGGATGTCCGACTGCCCGTTTAGGCCCGATCCCCGGGATCGGGCCTAAATGGGCAGTTGGACATCCCTCTCACAATCCAGGACTGCTGGCTCCCAACTGCTCGCCTGCCTGCCAGCCTGATCACCCCCTAACCACTCCCATGCCAGCCTGATTGATGTCTAACTGCTCCCCTGCCAGCCTGTTTGCCCCCAACTTCCCTCCTCTGCCGGCCTGGTCACCCCTAACTGCCCTCCCCTACAGGGTTGATCGCCTCCAACTGCCCTCCCCTGCTGGCCATCTTGTGGTGGCCATCTTGTGTCCACATGGGGGCAGGATCTTTGACCACATGGGGGCAGCTATATTGTGTGTTGGAGTGATGGTCAATCTGCATATTACTCTTTTATTAGATAGAATGGAGGCCTGGTGCACAGGTGGAGGCCAGCTGGTTTGCCCTGAAGGGTGTCCCGGATCAGGGTGGGGGTTCCCTTGGGGCGTGGGGCGGCCTGAGCAAGGGGCCTGTGGTGCTTTGCAGGCCAGTCATGCCCCCTGGCGACCCAAGCGGAGGCCCTGGTATCTGGAACTTATTTACCTTCTACAATTGAAACTTTGTATCCTGGAGCGGAGCCAAGCCTCCTGCTCGCTCTGTGGCCAGCAGTCATTTCTGTTTGGATTTGTTTACCTTCTATAATTGAAACTTTGTAGCCCTGAGGGGAGGCTTAGGCCGGCCAGGGCAGGGGAAAGCTTGGCTTCCTTTGTTACTGGGGAAACCCAAGCCTCCCTCCTCCTTTCTCCGTGGCTGTAGCCATCTTGATTGGGTTAATTTGCATACTCTGGCTGGTGGGTGTGGCTTGTGGGTGTGGCTTGTGGGTGTAGCAGAGTTAGGGTCAATTTGCATATTACTCTTTTATTAGGTAGGATTGGTAGAAGTTCTTGTCTGTTCTAGATAACAAGTTCCTTGTCAGAAATAGGCTTGGCAAATATTTCTCCCTGTCTGTGGCTTGTCTTCTCATTTTTTAAATGGTGTCGATTGATAAGCAGAAAATGTTAACTTTAATTACGTCCAGTATATGTCTTTTTATGATGAGTGCTTTCTGTGTCCTGTCAAAGAAATCTTTTTCAACCTCCAGATCATGCAGATACTCTCCTGTTTTCTTTCAGAAAACATTGAAGCATTATAGTTCCCAATTGTACATTAAGGTCCTCTACCTCGATCTAATTTCTGTGTACGGTGTAAGGTAGAGGTTAAGGTATTGATGTTTTTTAAATATGGTTATCCAGTTGTTCTATCATCATTTGTAGCAAAAACTTTTCTTTCCCCATTGTGTGTGTGTGTATATGTGTGTGTGTGTGTGTACGCCTTTGTTCAAAATCAATTGACCATGCATATGTGGATTTGTTTCAGTACTTTTATTCTATTTCATTGATTTGTTTGTCTATTTTATAAGTGTCTTACTTGATTGTGGTTTTATAGTAAGTCTTCAGAGCAGGTGTTATAAGTCTCCAAAAGTCTCAGGTTATTTTGAAAATTTATGCATTTTTATGTACATTTTGTAATCAGTTGTTAATTTCTACTAAAAGCCTCCTGGAATTTTGATTGGGATTATAGTGAATCTATAGATTAAGTGGGGGAGACTTGATACTTTAGCAATATTAGTTTTTCCAATCCATAAGCACTAATCCAATATTAGTTTTTCCAATCCATAAGTTATATATTGTAAGTTTTTATTTAATATCTTTCTGCAATATGTAATAGCTTTTAGAATTTAAGTTTTATAAATCCTTTTTAAAATTTATTTTTGAGTAGTTTATGTTTTTCCCGAGATTATAAGTGAATGGCTTTTTAATTTTACTTTCTTAGCACTTGCTGGTAAAAATAGAAATGTGGTTAAAATTTATACATTGACCTTGATTCCTGTGACTTTGCTAAATTCACTTTCCAGTTCCTGTAGTTATTTGGTGGTGGTGGGAGATATGTTTCTTAAGATGTTTTATGTATATAATCATGTCATCTGCAAAAAAGACACCTTTGCTCTTTTGTTTTTAACTCGTACACCTTTTATCTCTCACACTGTTGACTAGCGAGGACGCCCAGTGCGCTGTTGAATAGAGGTGGGAAGGGGGCACTCTCTCCTGGACCCAGAAGCATTCCCTCTTTCTCCATGGACATGTCGTGAGCTGTTGGTGTTTGTATATGCTCATCACCAGGCTGATGAAATTCCTCTTCCTGGCTCATTTTCAGAATTTTTTTCATGAATGGGTGTGAAATATTGTCAAAAAATGTTTTTGTATCATTTGAGATGCTATTGTTTTCTCTTTGATTCTGTTAATGTGATGAATTATAAGTATTGATTTTATAACGTGAAACCCATCTTGCAATCCTGGCATAAGCTCCATTTATAAATGACATTTATCCTTTTCATATAACACCGAATTAGTATTTTAGCAAAACATTGAGGACTTTATATATATTCATGCAGGGTATTGGTCAATAATTTTTTTTTCTTATAATATCTTGGTCAGGTTTTGGTATCAGGGTTATGCTGATTCTAGTTTTTTCCTTAAAACTTGGATCGAATTTGTGAGTAAAGCCATCTATACCTAGGGTTTTCTTTGTTGTGAGTGTTTTAATTATGAATTCAATTTTGAAAATACATATTGAGCTATTTGAATTTTTCTGTTTCTTCCTGTATAATTTTGATAAGATATACTTTTCAAGGAATTTGTCCATTTGCTCTAAGCTGTTGAATTTATAGGTAAAAAATCATTAATGTTTTTGTCTTCTTGGGAAATTGAATCCCTTTTCATTAGGTAGTAGCCCTTTATCACTGGTGTAAAATTGTCTGGTCAACTTTAATTTTAATAAAGCTACTTCAGCTTTCGTTTAAATAGTGTCTGCATGGCATATCTTTTTTCATCCTTTTATTTTTAACCAATCTATGCTTTCACATTAAAAGTGGTGTTTCTGTAGGTTGCCTATAGTTGGGTCTTGCTTTTTATCTAATCTAACAATCTATGTTCCATTTAGTGTGGTTTATATTTAATGTGATTATTGATATGGTTGAATTAATATCTATCATCTAAACAGCTGTTTTCCATTTGTTCCATTTGTACTTTATTTTCCCCCCTTTTTAATCAATTGAAAATATTTAATGACTTAATGTTATTTCCACTATTGAATTATCATGTATACCTCTTTTGAAAAAAATGTAGTAGTTTCCTTAATATTTACCACATACATCCTATTTAATCAAAGTCTACTTTTAAATAATACTCTGTTCCAGTCTAGTGTAAGGACAGTAATATATCCCTTATTTCCCCCTCCCACTCTTGTTCTATTGTTGCTGACATTTACTCATACATATGCTATATATATACACAATACTGCTATTTTGCTTTAGATAGGTATCTTTCAAACCAATTAAAAATAATAAAAAATGAATTTTAAACACTGTTTACTCTTCGTTATTCCTGTCCAGTGCCCTTAATTTCCTGGTGTAGATTCAGATTTCAGTCTGCTGTTACATTCCTTCTGCCTGAAGGTATTTGTTTTAACATGACTTATAGTGTGGGTCTACCAGCAGTGAATCACTCAGATTTGTTTTTTGTTTTTGTTTTTGGGTCTTTATTTCTATTTCCTTTTGGAAGATATTTTTGCTGGGTATGGAAGTCTGACTTGACAGGTATTTGTTATTACTCAGCAACAGAGATAACATTTCATTATCCTCTGCCTTGCATAGTTTCTCATGAAAAGCCTATTATAATTCGTATTGTTAATTATGATTCCTCTCCATGGAATGTGTTTTCTCTCCACCGCCTTCATCATTTCCTCTTTGTCTCTGGTTTTCAGGGTGTGAATATTATGTGCCTCTGGTGTGAGGGTCCTTTTGGAGGGGAACATTTATTCTGCTTGATGTTCTTCTAGTGTCTTGGAACTGTTGCTTTGTATCTATCATTTTATTTTTGAAAATCCTGTGTGTTATCTCCTCCTATCTTTCCTCTCTGGAATGCCAGTTACACGTAGGTTAGATCTTTTGGTTTTGTCCCATGTCTCTTAGATGCTCAGTTGTGTTTTTCCTTCCACACTTCATCCATCCCTTCTACTCAGTAACCAATGCTAGAACTGTCATAAACCCAGGGATATAGGTGATGGTCTGACAAGACATTTTGTTATTGTTGTCTCCTTTTAATTCTCCAAATCCTGTGTGTGTATTCCTTTAAACGATTGTTTCCTGCCATTTTAGTCACCTTGAAAGGGACTGGAAGGAAATGCGTTTGTGCAATCGGCCACCTTTACCTGGAAATCAAGTTTGAATTTTATTATTTAAATTAATCTTAAGTGGTTAAACAAGACTAACTTAAGTGGAGATAAGGGCTAAATTTTCTATTATTTTAGAAATTAATTAGTCTATTATATCTTACTTTCTCATTTTAATGGTCTTTTGTATTGTCAGAAACAGAAAAAAATCACAATAATAATAACTACATTTATTACACACATATCATGTGCCAGTGTTGTAAATGCTGCTCTGTATTACCTAATTTAATTCTCACAACAACTTTACAGTGTAAACACACTCATTATCCTTGTTGTTACGATGAGCATAAACTGTGGGCCAGAGGGATGACGTTATTTGTCCAATGATGCAGAAAGAGAAGGTGACAGACTTGGCTTCTTACCTACTGTGTTCTAACTGCCTCCAACCAATGGGAAGATAGTGGATTCTAGGTGATTTCTTTGCTATCCTTCATGTATTACTGTTAACCTCTCCGAGACTCGTAATGTATTAATCAGCAAACACATATTTAATGCCTGTTATGTGCCCAAAATTATTTTGTTTACAAACAGTAAACAAATAATTGTGTGGCAGGCACTTTCTCTCTCTTCCAAAGAGAAGTCCCCCCCCCAAAAAAAAACACACCTGAAAATAAGTTTTATGGAATAGGATGATATCACCATTCAGACAAAAGGAAGCTTGATTCGATCTGGGTGCTCAGAAACCGTGGAAAACACATAAAAAATAATGATGTTATTCAAGAGTTGGGTAGCTTCTGGATTACCCATGCTGCTTTTCACCTCTTCCATACCTCTTTTTTTTTGCATCCTAATTCTTAGCTATTGTACTGCTTATACATATTTCTCCCACAGAGCAAAATAAGAGGATTATTTATACCATAAGCTCAAAAGATCTGTTCAGAGATTTCAGGAGGTGAGGCCATTTGGGTCCTAAAGCATCTTGACCCAGCGGGGAAACCTACGACAGTGGTGTGTGCATGCTCTCTCTGTTTCTCTCTCTTGCTTTAGGAATTGTGAATGACATTGTGTGGGTATAAGAGTGTGTGGGAAGAGGGGAGTTGGGATGGGGGCTTCCCACTTTTAGAGAGTTGCCCTCTACCAAGGATTTACCGGCATGCTAACAAGGGAACATAGGCCGGCCCTGTCAGCTGAGGATGAGACAATGGGGTGTGACTCAGTAACGAGTTCTCATTTGTCAGGTGTCAGCTTGCTGATATGGTCTAAGGATAAGGTGTTGAGTAATTCTTATAAAAATTGGAAATAACCATTTCCACTGTGGTTTCTCTTACAGTTTCATAGCTGTTTTAATTCCACCCAATTGTATGAGGAGCCTGAAATACATAGTATCATTTCTGTTTTATAGATGAGTAAGTACATCCTGAGAAGTGAGATGGCCATGTCCAAGGTCACGCAGCTGCCGTATTTGACTTCAGACTTGAACCCAAGTCCTCACTCTGGACTTATCTTTTTCCCCCATCCCCCGTGAAACTAAGCAGCCTGTTTGTTGTACAGAATCCATTTATGTTGACTATTAAGTGTGTTTGCCCACATGCTAGACTCTTAAGAATTTGTATCTCTAAGATAATTTATTTATCGGTCGCAGTGACTAAAAGAGGCAGCCTGTTTTTTAAATTAAGCCTTTTGTCCCCTTTTGATTCAACAGGAAGCGAAGTTGGTCACACAGATGCACCAACTCTCTCCTGATGTCAGTGAGGCAGCATCCACGCTCTGGGTTAAAAGACTCTGAGTCGTCCAGATGCTGGTTGTCCAGAGGAGGCCGAGGTTCTCCTGGGGAAGCTCAAGGTTGTGCCTGTTTCAACCAACCCCTCCAGGAGGGTCCGATGCCGCTCAGCAGGAGGAATCGGGATCCACAGTGGGGTTGGGGGGTGGGGTGGGGGACGGGGAGGGAGGTGGGGGCTGGAAGGCGCGGCCTCGCCAGCAGGAGCAGGTGAGGTATTGACTTCCTTTTCATCTCATTTACACTCCAGGTGCTGCCTGGGCTCCGTGCTGCTGACTCTGACGCATGCGCTCATTGTCTTCGTTTTGACTGGAGAGAAGGGGAAATATTGCTACCCCTGTAGCTAGCTGCAGAGGAAACCTGCCCAATGTGGATCTCTTTCTCCATCATGAATGACATCAATCTCTGCAGTCCTCCAAAGTCGTCCTTGTGTGGCGGCTTCCTGTCTGTGTGGGATGGCGTCACCCTTTATGAGTTTCCAGGTGACACTCTGTTTTAGGAAGAATTCTCTCCAGAAACCACTTTTAAAATTATTATCAAATTCCTTAATGAAGAATCAGAAGCCAAACTGGCTAGGCTAAGCGCGCAGCCAGTCAGCTGGCACGGGCTGATCCGGTCCCTCCCGCATCCAAACCGACCAAGAGGATCAATGAGAGAGCTCGGTATCTACCCCAAGCCATCCAGGGGGAGGGCAGCAGCCATGCCAGCGTCTCCCACATATCCTGAGCCTGTCCAGTGCATTTCGAAGTATATGAGCCTGTGATGCTTGCCCACAGCCATGCCCTCTGGTGAGAGAGCATGATGGTACCAGTGAACATGCCATTGGGCTACACTCTCTCAATAGCAGCAATAGTTTGAAACAAGGGCTTGAATAGATCATGCACCTTGTCCAAGGTCACCTGCTACTAAATGGCAAGGTAGGACTTGAACCTAGTTGTTGGCCCCCAACCATCTCTTCATTGTGGCTGCTGAGATCATGGCTTCCTTATTGGATATGGAAAATGTGGGCCCAAGAGAACTCTTAAATATGAAATTACACCTCTTCGCCTTCCTGAGAGTCTTATTTAAAAAAGAAACCGGAGGAAGGTTTCATGAATATATCTATCTAGCATTTGTGTACAATATGTACATTTACAAAATGCGTTCCAGTGTAATAGAATAGACAGGTTTTTATTTGGGCATATAATTGTCTTCTCTTTCATATTCATTTATGCCTTTGATTTATATTGTAGTACGTTTTCGACATGGTCTTCTGAGATCATATACAATGGTAACAGATTTTAAATAAGATTAATAAAAGATTACTTCTTATCACTCCCAGGGAAAACACTTGGGGGCCACCCAGTCTCCGTGTTCCATAAACGTGATGCCGAAGAGCCTAGATGGTCCCCAGAACATGGTCTGTAACGCCCATTCCTGGTGCAGTAAAACCACATCCAGCTCCTGTGGCTCCTGCACATCGGGGTGTCCACCTGCTGCCCTTCAGCTGGTCACTCGTCAGCACCCGGGATAAGGACCTGCCGTGAGCATCAGCCTCACTCCGCCCTTCCCTCTTTGTTCCACAAGCCACTCCCTTCACGGAACTTTCTCGTGGATCATTCCCTTTGCCTAGAAATCTCTCCCCCGAGGGTCACACAACTACCGCCCTCCCCGCCTTCAGGCCTGAGATCTGGGGCACCTTCTCCAGGAGGCCTGTCTGACCACAGGTCCCAAAGCCCCGGTCAGTGGCGTGTCCTGGCATCCTCTCCCTCTTTTTCTTGAGCGGGTAGTGCTCTGTGTTAGGAAACCTGGAGTCCCAGGGGTTGGAGAGAATATATTTAAAAAAAAATATTGGTAAGCTTAGATTTTGTCATTGTTAAATTGCTGCCATCTGCCGTGAAGTTAGTTAATGAAGGAATCTCATTAGTGTAAAGTGATCTGAAGGCGGACAGCACACTCCCTGTCTAAGGCGTCAGAACATCACTGTGGAGGGCCTGCAAACTCTGGGCCGGGCAAAGGCCTCTCTCTAGTCACCTTACAGGTCCTAAGGAACTTGTGTGTGTGATCAGTAGATTATACAGTCGTGTGTCGCCCAATGGCAGGGATGCGTTCTGAGAACGTCCCCGCGTGACTAAATTGAGCACACTCATGACCCCCAGTGGACAGAGGGCATGCAGAGACATAGCGCCTTAAGCCATGGAGCATTGGGGGGTATTTTTATTGCCGCAGAGCCTGTCCTATCCTGACTACTTCAAGGACTTTCCTCAGGAACGTGCCCGGCTAACGCCTTAGAACTTGAATTTACCTCGGGCCTGGTAGAGTGGAGAGAAGCCAATTCTTTGCCACCCAAAGTGTCTGGCGTTATCTGTCTGTGCTCCTCTAAGTCAGTAGACTCAGCGGGAGGGAGAGTAAAAGAGAACTGATGGCTGTTGACTTCCTGCTCCAGCCCAGGCCCCGTGTTGGATGCTGTGAATGCTGCCAGCCTTTAGACGGGTTTGGTTTTTACATCACAGATGAAGCCGAGCTCAGGAGCGGGTGAACGGCGTGTCTGAGAATCGCCTGGCCAGTAGATGTCAGAGCCAGCACCAGGACCCACGTTCCTCTCACTTGGAGACCCATGTCCTCTCCCTGTAGTGTAAACAGACAGGTGATGAGCTTTTAATCCCTCAGAGCCTGTTGGCATTTCCCTCCTAACCGTGCTCTCTTTCACACAAACGTTTGTTGGATCCCTTTACTGTTCAAAGCTACTCTCCTTAGAATTATTTTGTTCATTTCACCCAGATTTGTTTTTACTGAGCCTTGACACCCAAGGCGCTACAAATCTGCATGTTTGTTTAAATCTCCAACCGAACATGCTCGTGTTTAAGTCAGAATATTGTTGCCAAGATATCTAGAAATGCCTCCTCCGTGGCTACAGGCTTTTTTTTTTTAAAGTGAGGCTCACCCTTTATGGCAAGGACTTTAGAGGGATGTAGAATGCCATGGAGAGGGGGCGGGTTTATGTGCAAAGAGGGGAGAACAAGGGCCATCTTCAAGTAGCAGGCCCTTGGGTCCACGTTGCCTTTTCAGCTGCCATCTCTGTGGCTGTAGAACCGTACAACCCGTCTCCTTCAGGGAAGCCCCAGTGTCAGCCACGGGGCCTCACTAGAACACGATGAAATCGCCCTGCAGATCCACAGCTCGCCCGGCCGTGCTGGTGGGCTGGTCCCGGGCTGGTGGAGTGCAGCCACGCCCTCCATGCAGAGGTGGGCGGAGGGCAGCCCCGCCTGCATCCTCTGACTCCTGGTGGGACTCGCCCATGAGAACCAGGGTCGTTCTCAAGTGTAACAATATTAATTATCAAGTCACTTTAAAACACGTGTGATGTATGTGCGCATTTATTCCACAGGAATGGGATAAAGATTAAATACTTAATGAATCCATTTTTCATATCAAGGGTATATTTGCCCTGCGCCTAACTCTATCTCGCTCCCTTCTGTTTCTCATGAGAAATATCGCTATCTTTATTATGTAATCAGTAATGTATCATTCCTTCTAAGCAGGATCTAATTTTAGCCGCATGATGAATGGCCCAGGCATGTGTTCCGCTGCCCTCCGCGGAGAGGAATATACATCAGACCTGCTCAGGTGTGTGTCATTTCTTTATACCTGGGATCTCTCAGCTCCCCGAGTGGCAGCCTGGATTTTTCTGGCCGAAAGCCCCAGGTTCTGCCTCCCTTTCTGCCCTGCGTAGATGTTGTTTGGAAATGGCCCTGCGTGAGCAGTAACCAGGTGTGCAAGCTCCAGGCAGTGAGCTGTGTGGCTCTCCTGTGCCTGGGTTTATGGAAGCGGCTAGAAAATGACCAACTGGGCTTTTTTCCTCTTCATTGATGTGCAGGGTCTGCTTTTGTAGGACTGCACCTCCGAGTTACATAGCTGCTTCTGCACATCTGCAGCGCCTGACGTCTCAAGGACATTTTAATCTTAAACACTAGTTTGAACTCATCTTTAATTGATCAGTAGGAGAATCATAATGGTGCTTTATCTACATTTCAGATGTGAAAATGGAGGCTCAGAGAGATTAAACCACCTGCTCAAGTTCTGGGACATGGCCTGGTAAGGAATGAAACCTAACACCCCACACCATCCCCATCTTTGCTTAACTTCAAATGGCACCTGTATACGATGGAAGACACTGTTAGAAGTGTTGGGTTTTGCAACAATTATATGTGTGTGTGTGTGCGCGTGCGTGCGCGCGCACGCACGTGTGTGTATATGTATATAATTGATAACACCCTCTATTGTCCACTTTCCCTTCCTGTCTAACTTCTTCACTTCATAGACACACACACACACACACACACACACACACACACACACACACACACACACATAAAAAGCCTACTATGCAAAGTGTCCCTTCGGGAGTTCGACCTACTGGGAGTTCGATTGCTCACTATGATGTGTGCTGATCACCAGGGGTTGGTGTGGAACGAGGGAAGACCCCAGCAGACAGCTGGCAGCCGCGAAGGACCATACCCGTGCACGAATTTCACGCACTGGGCTTCTAGTATATATATATGTTACAAAGCTCTGAAATTCTTTGTGCAACTATTGTTTTGTGTGTGCAACTATTATGTTTGTTGATTTTAAGATGTATTTTTTTCTTGCATTTGTATCTCTGAAACTGTGATACATCTTATAATCAATGGGTTATCATAAACTAATTGGCAGTGTGTTTTTTTGTTTTTTTTTTAGTGGTTACAGCAGGTTGATTCTTAAAATGTGCCGAATCCTCGCCCCTCTCCGTCTGCATGCTCTGTGCAATGTCACTTTGCAACTCCTCCCATCCAGTGGTCAAGTCCATTTCTCCTTGCCTTGACAATGGCCGCATCTGTATTTATTGCTGTAGAGGACGCTGTGGATGCCCGACCCGTTCCCTTTTGCCCTGACCGTTCGGCCTGCCTGACTTCTAAGTGCACCTGCACTTCTCTGCCTGAGGGCTGTCTCTGGCTGCCAGAGCCCGTTCTGCCTGCTATGATGGCTTAAAAATATGTTTGCAGATACTTTGACATTCCTCCCTCCTCTCCTCTTGAATGTAAGCCAGACTTCATGACTAGACTTGCTTCTGTCACCCGGGACGTGGTGGAAACGACAATGGGACTTCCACAACTAGGACATGAAAGGCACCGTGGCCTGCTGTCTCTCAGACCACTCACTTTGAGGGCAAGCCATATGCCTCAGAGGACACTCCAGTGGTCACATGGAGAGGGAGGTCTGCCTGGGAAGAAACTGAGGCCTCCAGCCAAAGCCTGCATTGACGGGCCAGCCACGCGAGTGAGCCATCCTAGAAGTAGATCTTTCAGCTTCAGTCTTTAGATAACAAAAGCCCTGCCAATTCTTAACTGTAACCTTATGAGGAACCCTAAGCCAGAACCAAGTAGCTAAGCTATTCCAAAATCCCTGACCCTTACAGGCAATATGAGATAATAAATATTGTATTAAGCCATGAGGTTTTGTGATAATTTATTGCACGTCAGTGTATAAATAACCCACCCCGTGGCAGGCTGGGAACATTGGCGATTACCTCTTGGAAGCATCCCTTAACCCATGACACGCAGGAGCTTGTATAAATGCCACAGCTTCCTCCCCCCGCCCCCCCCCCCCCCCCCCCGCGCGGCAGCACCGAACTCCTAGGGTTTCCCCAGGGGCATGAAGTTCCAGGTTCTCAGAATAGCACCTGGGTTGATAACATCCTATCGCCCCTCCCTTCCCTGTCTCACTTCCTCACTTCCCTGTTGGTGTTTCCTCCCATATTAGTTGCTCCCAAATCCCTGTCTCAGAATCTCCTTTTTAAGGGGAGTGGGGGATGAGAACCAGGTCAGTACCATGCAATCATTTGCCAGGTCTTGTGCATTACTCATCAGGTTTTCTTTCCAACCCAAGCTGATGAAGAGCAATGCAAAACAACAACACTCCCACTTTGCACTTAGGTACATATGGATGAAAACACATCCTCCTCCCCGGTTTTTGACACAGTTTCAAACTTGAAAGCGATATACTGTGTGTGTGTGTGTGTGTGTGTGTGTGTGTGTGTGTGTGTGTACACACACACACACACACACAGAGTGGCCAGATTATTATGATCTCTGAATGCATAATAATATATTAATAATCTAATAATAAATATATATATTAGAGGCCCAGTGCATGAATTTGTGCATGGGTGGGGTCCAGCCAGCCTGGCCAGGGGGAGGGGACATGGCAGTTGGCCGGCCTGCCTGCTGGTCGAACTCCTGGTCGAGGGGACAATTTGCATATTAGCCCTTTATTATATAGGATATACACTGAGTAGCCAGATTATTATGTGTTCAGAGATCATCATCATCTGGCCACTCAGTGTATATTCTCTAGTGCCAGCAGTAAAGAGGATACTCGAAGTTACAGTGGTAACGGGGAGGTGAAATGAAAACGCTCACATGGATTCAGGAGGGGGAGGGAGAGGCTGTAGCAGCTGGAGTTCTGAAGTTCTGTGAGGACAGTTCTGTGGGCCTGAGCCCCACAAGTGCCAGGGGCTAGAACCAGGCTGCTGCGGAAAGCCAGGGGCCCTGCCATCCTTCTCTACCGTCCCCTGAACCCAGCTCCACAGACATCGTCCACTGGCCTAGGGGAATGCAAGACAGCTTGTCATTTTCCTAGCCCGTGATAGTAACAGAAATCACAAGTAAATAAGTAAATGCATGAGTCTGTGCCCAAAATGGTTGAAGGCCTGAATTTCTATTACTCATGTGCCATGGGAACCCACAACTAAGAAATGAACCTGAAATCTTGCCCAGAATTGGTCAAGCTAAAAATACTCCTTCAGGGACGCACTAGAGCAGCGGTCGCCAACCTTTCGGACCTCACGGACCACCAGTTGCCGACCGCTGCTCTAGAGCATGTGAGGTTTCTGTAGACTCCCCTTTCTCTCTCATCTTCATAAAGAAGAGTTAGCATAAAGAAAAGAGAAAAGAAAAGAAAGAGAAAAACAGGGCACCAGTAGATGAAACAAATGGGAGAATTTTCATCTCAAGAACTGGAAATAACAGCACAATCTGAAAAAGACTTTAAAGTAAGTGTTCTAAAACATTTCAACACGTAGAGACAGTAACAGTAATCACAAAACAAATAACACAATTATCTGAAAACAGAGTTGGGGAAAAATCTAAGAATGAAAAGTAGAGTAATAGAAACGAAAACCAAATGGAAAAGTTAGACTAGAAAGTAGATACTGCTGATGGGACACTATGTGAATTGGAAGACAGATCTGAGGAAATCGCCTTGAATATAACACCAAAGAATAAAGAGATAGAATATATGAAACTGATCATGATAAGGTCCTACATATGTTTACTAAGAGTTCCAAATGGAAAAAAATAGAGTCAGAGGCAAAGAGATTATAGTCAAGCATTTTTATTACCTAACACATGAGTCTTCCAATTTTTATTATCTAACACATGAGACTTCCACCAGGTTCCATGTTGCAAAATTAAAAGCAAACCCAGTTTTCATCACGGTAGTTCAACTTCAGAGTCTCCACCTTGAAAACTGCCTGAGAGGAAAACAACAAAATTACCTACAAATGGACGACAATTAGGCGGAGAAACATACTTCCCCAAAGCAGCAATCGCCGGCAGAATATGGCGCTTATGTTCCACGTGTAGTTATAAATGCCCGGGGAATGATGCATTTAAATTTCTGAGATAAAATCTATTGCTCTGGAGTGAAAATAAAGTCAATTTCAGATATCAAAAGGCTGTTTTGGCCAGTAGCACATGAAGATTCGCCTACGTGTTCCATGTGAAGCACCCAGGACAGCACATGGCCCACAGTGAAAGCACTCAGCAATGTAAATGGATTATTATGGGCTAAAATATGTAAACCCAGGGCCATGCATGAGATAACCCGGTTCTCTTCCATCCACATGGCCAGCCCATGATGGAATTGCATTTTTCTGCCTTCTAGAAGATGTGTAGCCACCAGTCATTTGTATTCACCCATAAAATGCAAGCCTAGCAACCTATGTCTTTTCCTACAGAATGTGTAAGACCTGCTGAGGATTCTCCACTTCCCAGTCCCTAACACGGGGACTGCAGAGGCCTCGCTTGAAAGGGAGCCACTGTCATTCTGGGCTTCTGAATGACCAGGCTGAGCAGAGCTCCCCTGCATCCCAAGTGGACACACAGAATGAGCTAGAAACACACTTTTGCTCTGTTAAGACCCCTGAGATTTCACAGTTGTTTGTTCCTGCAGCAAAACCTACCCCATCCTGACTAATAGTGTGCATTGAAAGTCAAGATAATTTTTCCTTGAAGGGGAAAAAAACACACGACCTAAAGCCAGGCCTTAGAACTCACTGGGTCTTACTTACAAATACTTCTGTGCAACCTGCTTATGTGTTTTTCCATCTCACAGAATGTTAGAAACAAAATGCTCGAAGAGATGCCAGCAGAGGTAGGCACTGATCCCGACGAGAAGGAAAAGGTGGGCACTGACCCCCGCGGACTGACTGTAAAAAGACAAGTTGGGAAAATCATGAAAAAGCAGACAAGGAACTGGAAAGGCATGATGATGGGCGGCCACTTTGGCGGGAGAGTTAATGATGCTCACCGAATACATCTCTGCATCTGAGCCAGGCCCTTTCAGTGTACTCTAGTTTGGTTGCATTTTCATCTGGCATATTCGTTCTATTTGGGATTATTATTGGCTAAAATATGTAAACCCAGGGCCATGCATGAGTTGGGGTTTCCTGACTCGCGGTCCCTTTATCCCAGCGTTAGGCGGAGGCCAGTCCTTCCAGGATGAGGGCATCACGCTCCTCACTGGGCTCCGCTCACCTGCTCTGGACACCCACAGTTCCCTGCATCCCCCTCTCCAGGTTCCCCTGGAAATTTGATGTTCGTCTTTACTTTGGGATGAGCATTCTGCAGGCAAATGAACATTTAGGTTTTGACTGCACACTTTTTAAAAAATATATTTTATTGATTTTTTTACAGAGAGGAAGGGAGAGGGATAGAGAGTTAGAAACATCGATGAGAGAGAAGCATCCATCAGCTGCCTCCTGCACGCCTCCTACTGGGGATGTGCCCACAACCAAGGTACATGCCTTTGACCAGAATCGAACCTGGGACCTTTCAGTCTGCAGGCCGAGGCTCTATCCACTGAGCCAAACCAGTTAGGGCTGACTGCACACTTCTCAATGCTTACTATCTCCCAAGCATCGTGCTGAACATTTGAAATATGTGGCACGTCCCTCGCCCCTCCCAGCCTCTCTCCGAGGCAGCCAGTTTTATCCCATCCCTATGGATGGGAACATAGCGTCCCTCAGAGACGTGGACCCACCCAGGGCTTCGGGGCCCTACAGCAGCAGCGGCGGCGGCGAACCCAGTCTGCATGGTTTCCAGACTCGCATGCATGAGCAGAATGCCATGGGTGACCCTCACGGAAGGCTAAATTCTGTTTCTGGAAAGTCTGCTTAGAAAGGCTGGGAACCATGTGTGGCATTTTGGAAAATTTTCTATCAAAAAAAAAGATTCAATTTTACCACGTGCTGGTGCTTCAAAGGGCGTAAGTGTGGGTTATCGGGGGAAGCGCATGTGGGAAGCAGCTCTCTCCCATCCCTCGATCACTGATACAGTCTTGAATTTCAATGATCTTATAAATGCAACATGAGTGATAAATTATAACTCTATTAAAGCTCTTTCATTTAGAATAAGGAATCTATTCTTTGACCGTGTAACTTTTTTTTTTTTTTTTTTACTGCCTCTTTCAAACAAATGTTTGCTGGCCATCCACGAGTCACTTCCTCGGTCCTTTACAAGGTGAGGGAGAAAGGACCAGAGGTGGGTGGGGGAGGGCTGGTGGGAAGGTGAAGCCGGCCGCCACTGGCCAAATGGTTGCCAGAGAGGCCGGGTTGCCACTTATTTCATCTCCCTAGTTGTTTCCTTATGGGATGGACAGCTGCCGAGGGTCTTCGCCGCGAATGCAAGAGCGAGGACAAGGAAGGTGGGGACCCGGAGACGGTCCCTTCCTCCCGGCGCTTGGCGGAGGCCAGTCCTTCCAGGATGAGGGCAGCGCGCTCCTCACTGGGCTCTGCTCACCTGCTCTGGACACCATGGTTCCCCGCATCCCCCACTCCAGGTTCCCCTGGAAATTGGATGTTCGTCTTTACTTTGGGATGAGCATTCCGCAGGCAAATGAACACGTGGGTCCTAGAACTGGAGCCCTGCTCTGGAGTAGTGGCGATGACCATCTCGGTTCTCCGGAGGGGCCGTGGAGGACACAGGCTCCCTGTCCCCCAGCTGGGCTCTCGGCCCCACCACGGCGGGGGCAGCACGCTCGCACCCCTTCCCAGCGGTTCAGATATGCCAGGAGGGGGTGGGGGGCCAATGCCTACTATCAGGCTACTTCTGACAATTCCTAATGTAATCCATACACTACACATACATTCTAGTTACACAATTTATGAGGTATAACGAGGGGAGAGAAGTGGGGCTGGGTTATAATTGTGACTGATGTGAAACAGACATGTAGAATGAATGGCCTTACAATGTTTTCTTTGAAGTTGGTTAAAAGCAGTAAAGTGATATTCGCCGTAAGTGAAACCTGCTGTTCCAGATATCCACGGGCTTGGGGGATGTTTTTCCTTTGGACCCTATTTCTTGAATTTTAATTCGCCACGCGGAGATTTTGAAAATGTTTCTCTCGCTGTGCGGTGGGAGAGGGAGAGGAGACACACCGTGGAGCACCTACTACGTGCCCATCCTGTGTCAAGCGCGTGGCCTCATGGAACCCCAGTCGGTGCAGCGCCTAGAGCCCACGGAGTGTTTTCATTTGAATTTCTTGGAAAGCCAGAAGAAAACAATGAATATGATGATACGATAACATATTAATTAGTTCCCATAATAAAATTAAAATCACGATAATGAACATAACAAGGAATCCAATCTGGACTGTATTTGCCCTTTGCTGTTTTTTTTTTTTTTTTTTTTTTTTTTATGGGAAAAGGGCCCACGAGGCAGAGGGCTGAGGGCCCTGGTTGATAGACACGATCTCACCGATTCTCCTGAGCGAAAGGCAGGAAGGCGCGGGGAGAGGGATGCTTCAGAGACTTCAGGAATTTTCCTAAGGTCCTACAACTAGGACGAGGGAGAGCCAGGTCTTAAGGCGATTGCCTGACTCCTCCCACGGAAGAAGAGCTTACTGTACAGGCAATTCTATATGGGAACACCTGCCTGAGGCCTGAAGAATGCCATCTGTACATTTGTTACCAAAGAAATGAATGGGAAGTCCATTCTGAGGTGGGCAGGTGTTTATCCAAAGAATGTAGGAAGATGTCTAGAAATATACACCACTCAGATGCCCCCAAGCTGACCTGCTTCAAGGTCAGGATTGTCTTTAACATTCACATAACCCAGGCCTCATCCTTGGAGCCATCGTCTTCCCTCTCTTCCTCCTGGGGTCTCTGTGTTCCCCTAACCAGCCCTGGTTAACACTGACAGTCCCCACTAATAACCTCTCAGGGGTTATGAAAGTCACTTTTGGGGCAGGTTGCCACAACTTTCTCCTCCCGGGGATGCAGGCCCACCCGCCCCCTCTGTTCCCCAAAGCACAGCTGGGACTTCCTACCAGGTTTTCCTGAAGTCTTGGGGGATATCCTCACACAAAGGGAAACCTGTGACTGATACCTGGGCGGACCAAGTGTCTCCATCAGCCAAGACTAAGGGGCCCCAGCCAGGAATTGATCTTTTTTCTCATCAACAATGTTACTTGAGGACCTGCTGTATAATAAATACCATTGAACTGTATACTTAAAAAGCACAAATTTTCTCATGTGAATTCTATCTCAGTAAAAACTAATCTATAATGACAGACTGAGCAATGGTTGCCTCAGAGTCAGGGTGTGGAGGGGGATGGGCAGAAAAAATAAGAAGGAATTTTCTGGCATGATAGAAATGTTTCCAGTTTGTTAGGGGTGGGAATTGTATGGCAGTATGGGTTTCTCAAAACTCATCTGACTATAACAAATAAGACCTGTGCACTTCACAGGTAAGTTTTGTCTCAACAACAACAAAAAATGAAAGGACAAAAAAAGTCTTAGCAAAATTGGAATTGAATACTTAGTTTAGGTATGATAATTTTATCATATGCACGGTATCCCCCAAAAATGCATACACACTTTAACTGCTGAGATAGCTCCCTTTTGAAAATGAAATTATTTTAATAAGCACTGCCTTTATAATTATTCAAAGTGTGTGTATACATTTTTGGGACACCCTATATATGATCTCAAACCAATAGTCAATCCCTTGCTCACTCCTGAACCCGCTAGAATCATGTCATTGCAGTTGGAACTAAGATCAACATGCCCTGTTAGGGGTGATATGTGTTCACAAGGTTCTGCAGTGCTTGCCAGTGTAATTAGTGAAAGTAAGAAATGAGTCTTTCCTAGGAAAGAGGTGGCAAAAATACTGTTATCTACGTTATTGAAATTGTCCACTTGGACAACTGAAGAAACACTGAGAATTGTTAGAACAAAGGGGGCTTACCATCCTAATTGTAAAACCAATAGCTTTCCCATCTATAATAATAAAAGCGTAATATGCTAATTAGACCGCAGAGCCGAAGGGACCTTCTGGTCAAAGCCAGGGCTGCGAGGGCTGAGCCCCTTGCATGAATTTTGTGCATCAGGCCGCTAATATAAGAATAAACAAGTAAATAGTATTTAGAAAATAGAATGGTTAAAACAATTCCACTTAAAAAAATTAACAAAAACACAAAATGCTTAAGACCAATATAAAGGAAGTTATTGCCAGCCAGCATTGCTCAGTGGTTGAGCATCGACCTATGAAACAGGAGGTCAAGGTTCAATTCCTGGTCAGGGCACATGCCCCGGTTGCGGGCTCGATCCCCAATGTGGGGTGTATAGGGGGCAGCCGATCCATGATTCTCTCTTCACTGATGTTTCTATCTCCCTCTCCCTCTCCCTTCCTTGCTGAAATCAATAAAAATATTTTTTTAAAAAGAAAGATATTAAACTCTCCCGAGGAGCACAAAAAGAACTTTAATAATTCAAGGGAACATGTCATTTCACGGATGCACTCAATATTATAAAGGTTTTTTAATGGAACTTGAAACTAAAAGATTCTAAAACGACGATGGAAGTGTAAATGTGCAGGCATGGTCAGAGAAAGAAGGAGGAGGGGGGTGAACTGTCTTCTCCCAGGTGTGAGAATCCATTAATTAAAGTTGGTGCAGAACTGAACCAGGAAGAGGGAGGCGTCAGTGGAGCAAAACAAAAACCAAACATCGCTATGGATTGGGACAAAGTAAAGGTCACATTGGAATAATTGGAGGAAGACTGGCTTGTGCACCAAATAACATTGGCAGTTGCCTGAAGTTAGTTCCTGAGGAAGCCATGTTGGTCGCCTGCAGCCCAGTCCCTTCTATCCTGCCGGGTAACAGCCCCCGCCCCAGAGAAGAGCGGCTTCTCCAGGGCACCAGCAGCCAGGCTCCCAGAGGGATTTCAGCTCAGCAGGGTCACGTTCAGCATTGAATAACCCCTGCGTCAGGAGGGTTCTTTCTCTCTTATTCCCATTTCCCTTTAGTTCAGAGATTCCAGTGGATTCTACCCACTGATGCTCCTGGTGAGGCCTGGATCATGAGCTCCCCCTGTGGCAGGGAAAGGGCTGGGTCTGAGTCATGCAAAATACCTGGAATGCATTTGTTATGGCACAGAGTGATTCTGTGACCAGAAGGAGGAGGAGGGGGACGCTAAGGGGCAACATCAGCAGACGTTCACTAACCTGTGTCAAGAGTCCTCACCAATCGATGAGAACGAGTCTTCTCAAAAGAATGTGAAGAGCCAGAAAGATCCATCCTCAATGATAATTAACTTTTCTTTTTCTGCCGCATGCTTTCCAAGGTTGTTGTTGGCTAATTTGACAAATTACGCTGTAATAATTTATCACAAGACACTAATATATTATAAAGAGCTTACTCTTTTCTTAACTAACACATAGAATATAGAGACCTTCTGATGACAAGGTTTTCATTCAAAGCAGTGTCTCTACTTGTGAGAATTTGAGGCCTGATGAGTGGGATTCAGTCCCTCGGGCAGAATGAATGCTCAGATATTTCACTGGAGTTCATACATCTTTCTTCTTTCATCTTTGAAAAGTAAGGGAGGGCTTTGTTCTTACGGTTTTTCTTAAATAACCTATAATTTTGCAGCGATTTGATGTGCGTGTTTTTTAAGTAAATACACTTAGGGACCTGACCTTTATTGATTTTTTTTATTTGTTTTAAATTTGGTTTGTCTCATTGAAAGAAAAAATAGATTGTTACTTTTATATGTTTTACATACATTTTTATAATTGTGCATTTTTTTACCTATTAGATTTCATGTCATTGCTTTTAAAATATATATATCCTGTATGTGTTAGAGCTGTATGAGAGGATTCATAGAAGATAAAAGTTTAATTTTTGAGAAAACAGTGCATTCCTATGAACTCAGAATCCTAAAACCCACAAAGCACAATTCTTGGGCTTTAATAAATATTGTGTATTATTTTTATGAGAGATGGGGGTTGAGGAGAGAATGGGAAGGAAAGAAGGAAGGATGGAGGGAGAGAGATATTAAGAGAGAGAGAATACCCATAGTAGGGAGTTAGCTCAAGAGAACCCCTCTCCCTCCCACCCTGGTTGTATTCCATTGACCGTATCTATATAATAAAAGCCCAGCGACCATTATGGCCGAATGACCAGAACGACTGGTCAACCAGTTGCTATGATGAGCACTGACCACCAGGGCCCAGACGCTCAATGCAGGAGGAGGGTGAGGGGGACGCAGTGAGGCCTGGAGGCACATGCTGTGGCCTAGGGATCCCAGGAACCGCAAACCCAGAGCTTGCTTTCCAATAAAAAAATAAATTGGGAAAAAAAAGCGGCCTGACACGGCCACCCTGGGAAGAACGGCTCCAGGAGGGAAAGGCCTCCCCCAGCCCCGCCCGGCCCGGCTGGCACACTGCAGGCTCGCGGGGACTCACAGGTGACGTACAGGAAACACAGACCCTCTGATTCGAAAGCAGGTTGCATGGACAGCTGCTGCTGGTCCAGCTCCATGGCCGATGCAATGCTGCCCGGCCGCCTCAGCTCCAACTTCCAGCTTCTGGCTTCCTGCCCGCCCCTTCGTGTACTACATGCGCTTGGGGTCATGGCTTTGGCCTCTCCGGCCAATAGCGCCACAGCACAGCCAGAGAGTGGCAGGACACAGCCACCAGGGCTGGCTGGGCATTGATTTGGCCGCTGACTGACGTCCATGTCCAGTTACACTGTTTACATTTGTAGGGAAGCAGGGCAGCCCACTCCTGCTGCCCGCCTCACCTTCTAGGCTAAGAAAGGCCTGCTGATCTCCATGTTTCTCCTCCCATCCAGAATCAAAACCCCTTGGGGATGAAAGATCCTAGCGATGGTCCCAACACACACTCAGGGTCACTGTCACAGACATTCCCAGTCATTACAGCCCGTTCCTCAGCCGCAGTGCCCTGCTCCACCCATGGCCACTCCTCACCTGTCACCCCCTGAGGACCACCTTATGTTACCCTTTCTGAAATATGAGCAAGATCTCAAATGCCCCCCTGGCAATAACTCCCTTGCCCTACCTTTCTTCCTCTAAAAACCTTGCATTTAAAAAATATATATTTGATTGACTCCGGAGAGGGAAATAGAGATAGAAACATAAATGATAATAGAGAATCATTGATTGGCTGCCTCCTGCATGTTCCAAACTGGGGATTGAAACTTCCCCCAGCCCTCCTCCTGCCCCTCCCCCAGCCAGCAGGCCTCTGGTGGTGGCGTGGCATCGAGGGAAGGAGGAGGGGGGGAGGCGGGGAACCATGGGGTGGCGGGGCGCTGAGGGCAGCATTGGCGTCTGGCGTCTGTTCCTTCCGCACCCAGCCTGGCGACTGTCACCTCCTCTCCCGACCCTGCCAGGGCCTTCGGGCCCCGATCAGCCTAGCCCTGATCGTCCCTGATCACCTGCCAGGCCTAGGGACCCCACCCGTGCATGAATTTCGTGCACTGGGCCCCTAGTAAAGGTATAAGCTCTACCATTTACAAACTGTGTGCTTGGAGGCATTGCTCATCATCTCTGTGCTTCAGATTCATCTTTATGAGTGGAAATTACAAGGGTATCTACCTTCCAGGGTGCTTTTATTTTATTTTTTATTTTTTCCAGGGTAGTTTTGAGGGTGCAATAAATTAGTGTTTTAAACAGTGTCTGGACCAAAGTAAGGGCATAGTCATTTGGCTACAACCATAAATTTTTTTAAAATATGTTTTTATTGATTTCAGAGAGGAAGGGAGAGGAGGGGGATGGAAACATTGTTGATGAGCGGGAATCATTGGTCAGCTGCCTCCTGTACGCCCCCTACTGGGCATCAAGCCTGCATGTGCCCTGGCCGGGAATCAAACCATGACCTCCTGACTCAAAAGTGGGCGCTCACCAGCCAGGTGGACCCAGAAACTTTTAAATGCATACGAGGCATCCAAGAGGCGTAGTTGTGAGAAAACAGAGAAAGTCTAAAGGCACATGTCTGGCACTTAGCAATGGCTGGATGCTCAACCACGGAGCCACACCGGCCTGGCGCTACAGCCATAATTTTCTGCCATTTCTGGCCATAGCGGAGCCTGCCCACCGCTGTGGAGCAGAGGCCGTTCAGCGGGCTTTGCGAGGTTCAGGACCTCCTGCATGACAGAAGGCAGTGAACTAGAACTGGATAAGCTTGCTTCCTTGAGCTCAAACTCTTTGGAACTAGGCGTTCTATCTGCCGTTAAATAAATGGCCACAACCATTTATCAGAAACACGAAGAGTTCTCAGAGCTCCCTGTAACTTCTCTGTAGCTCTTATGCCTCGGTGATTCATCCACTGATACTTGTGTTTCCTCTCCTAATCTGTGCATCCAAGGAGGGCTATGATTTATTTACTACTAATCCCCCCGGATCCACTCCAGGCCCATCACAGAAGGGCTCCCTGAATATTTGTTGAATGAATACATGAATGAATCAGCAAATGAAGAAACAAGGGAGCAGGCACACGACTCTCCAACCGTCTTATTTAAATACTACGCTTCTGTCTGGTGTGAGCAGCGTGCAAGTCAGAACTGGAAGGCCCACAGGCTAACTACCCGGATGGCAGTAAGACATGCTTCATCTCCTTGAGGTCTATTAAAAGCTCATCCTTCAAAAATTCTTTCGAGCTTCTTAAGAAGAGGAAATTCCATCATCATCTGTGCTTCAGCCAATGAATCTCAAGTCTTCTCCTTTGAGAAAACATGAAATATTATACCAACGTAGATAAAAATCTTCGGGCTACTGATGTCGGTCATGCATGCATATGTACGCTTGAAGATGAAACAGGGGTGGAAGGTGGTGACCAAAAGGGAATGTGACTTAATTCAGGGGAATTAAAAGGATGAGACTGGAGCAATAAATATAGATAAATTTGCTGAACATTTCTCTAGGCCTGGAAAATCGAAAATCGCCTGATACGTATTTGATACTTGAACAGACTATAACATCAGAAAATAGTTTGAAAGTTTGATTTGTTTTGACGCAGTAGGTGAGGTTTTTTTGGATTTTTTGTTTTTCTGAATGTGGCAGAGAGCACCATCAACTCCAGTCCCAGAGGCAAGGCCTCCCGGTGTCAGCCGACGTCCTGCCATTAATACAGCGCACCTCCGACACTCTTTCTCAAATTGTTTTCCAAGGAAATACCGAGGTTCCCTTCTGTTTGAAGGACCCTTCGTCCTGTCACTTTGTTTCGGGCAGGGTGCAGTGCAGGGTGGGGTCCAGTTCGGCGCCCGGCACGTGTCCTGCGGGTCGGTGGTGGTGTGATGGCCACTCACACCTCGGCTCGGCCCCCGCGCCAGCGCCGAGCTGGACTCGGCCCTCTCTTCCGGCCCCGGCTGCCGAGCCCACGTGACGTCCAACGGAGCGGACTCCCCCACGACCCACGTGGGCGGAAGAAAGGGGCCTCCCCAGGGGCCCCGCAGGGGTGCAGGGGCCCGTTATTCAACTCGGAGCTACAGGAAAGCAGGCAACCCGTTAACCTTCCCGACGTGGCTCCTGGAACCCGGCGCCGGCCCTGGAGCTGGGGAAGCGGCTGGGGCCCCAGGAGGCACTTCCGGTGCCTGGGCCCCGGAGGCACTTCCGGCCCGGGTGGGCGGGGCCCGGGCACTTCCTGCTGCCGCCGCTCTCGCTCTCGGAGGGCGGCGGTGGGTGCGCTGCCCTCCCTCCCGCCCGCCCGCTCCCTTCCTTGGGGGACAGGCTCCGGCCACGGCGCTGGGACCGCGTGGGTGCGGTGACCCTGCAGGTGGGCCACAGCCCCTGGGAGCCCCCACGCCCTCCAACCTCACCCGAGCGCTCGCCCAGCTCCCCAGCTCCCGCGCTCTCCCGTGGCGTCCCGGCTTCTCTCCTGCTGTTCCTGCCGTGCGTGGCCAGAAGCTGTGCACTGCGCCCGGCGGTCCGGCGGGAGGCGCTGCCACCTGTCCGCGCCTGAACCTGATCTTGCTCAGCTCAGGGCGGCGTCTGCCTAGGCCGCGGCCGTGCTGGGCCCCTGCAGCCGGACCCTTTGAGGGCCGCCCGCCTCCAGCAGGCGATGCCAGGCCCAGGCTCGGCAGGCGGGCTTTGCCTGGGGTTGCAGGACCTAGAGGGGCGCTCTCTCCGGGTAGACAGACCTGGGCCAGAGCCAGGAAGGGCCCAAGCCTGCCCCCCGCCCCGCCAGGCCTGCGCCGCGCTCTCCTATCCAGCAGGTCGCTCCTTCTCTTCTTTGGGGGGAGCGAGGGAAGGCGAGAGGGACCAGCGGTGCTGAGGAGTGGAAGGTGTCTCCCAGGAACCCGAGGGCTTGGCACTAGCTGTCCGCCTTCAACGTGTTTTCGCCTTGCCCTTCCTGTCCCAGAGTCCAAAATACCGCTTGGTAAACTTCGTTCAGGAACTATTGGGGTCCCCAAGTGCAAGCCCCTTCGTCCTCGCAAAGGGGCCACTCCCATCCCTTTTCAGTTGCTTGAGTCCGGAGAGCCGCGTTTGACCTGTTCTAGAGATTCCCCGCCCCATCCAGTCCCTCCTGCTTGTTCCTTCCCGGAGACCCTTGTCACCTCCTACCTCAGCACTGGAAGTCGACGGCCCTCTCTTTCCGGAATGGCCTTGGCTATGTTGTCAGACACACCCAGTGGCGGTCACCCATGTAGAGACACTTGTCTTTCTCTCCCAAACACGTGCCCTCTACCCAGCACACACATCTCAGAAGCTCCGGTGTCTACCGAAGGCTCGGGCCGCCTGGGGTTATCCCTTGAGCACGCACTGTGGCCACAGCCTGTGTCCCTAGGGCCCCTGGGGATGGGTCCTCCTCCCTGTGTACACTCAGTGCCTACTGGACAGCTCAAATGTAAGAACTGAAATGCTGACGTGGCTGCAGATTGTGTGGTTGTGTTCTGTTGGCCATAATGCACATGAGTTCTTGACCAGGTGCATTCGTTCATTCACTCATTCACTTCTTCACTCACTCAGTCATCTCTAGGGCCTGTGTGCTTGGCTCTGTGCTGACCCCCGGGGTGGCAAATGGAGGCATTTTCCATTCCTATCGATGTGAACTTAGGCTGGGGAAGGGGTGGGCCATATGGCCAGGTGAGCAGGTTATGGGGCACACGGATTCGGGCCAGCACACTGCCCTTGGGTGAGAGGCATTGAACCTAGGTCTTGAATGAAGGGGGAGGGAGGACCCGCCTGTGTAGAAGGCGGCCGTTTTGCCAGGGCCTGGTCTCCGGGTGGGAGGGAGAGCAGGAGGTGCAGCAGGAGGGCGGCAGGCAGGCCATGCTGAGGAAGGCTTTGTGAGACACAGGGAGGAGTCTGAGCTTCGCTCAGAGCAGCAGGAAGCCCGAGGAGGTTTTGAGCAGAGGCATAACGCCATCAGTTTTTTATTTTATTTTTTTAAATCAGGGAGATGATTCTGCATCGAAGGGATGGGATTCATTCTTAGAAAATTTAATCCTTAATGGGCAACAGGCACCTGGCCGCCCAGAAGCCTGGCTTTTAGCTCAGTGTTTGGAGGTTCTCAAGTGATGATGTAATTGAGCTTTTAGCCAAAAAAGATGACATCGTAGTAGCCAATAGGTCTAAAACGGAAAGAGCGCGACTTGCGTTATAATAATGCAAACCCCCCCCCCCCCAATAAACCTTTAATTCGACCTATGGATCTTTAATGCCAAGCACACAGGCTAATACTTTGAAACGGAAACTTGAGAGGCGGGCATTGCAGAACCAGCCCTCCGGTGGGTGGGTTCGGGGCAGACAAATGGAGCGGCAGGAGCTGTGGACACCTCCTGGGGGCAGCAGCCGTGTGCTGGTCCCCTGGTCAGAACCAGAGGGAAATGAGTCCAAGGCCTTAAAAAGAAATAACGCTGGTGGCCGGGAGAAAGGGACGGGGACAGAAGGATGGAAAGGGCCCAGGCCCTGTGAAAACCCCCGCCTGTCGGAGGGAGAGGGGACAGAGGGGGGCACAGGGTAACCGGCCTGGAGAGAGGACGCTTCAGACAACTTTAAAACCAAAGACGAGTGGAGAGGTAGGGGTTTCCCATGTCGTCCTCGGCCGTTTTTAAGAGACTGTTTTCACTTGGCAGTTCCCAACACCCAGCCTGACACCTTCTCTCCCTCACAATGACTCTCAGCGCTGAGGCCTTCTCACCTTCCGAGCTCCCTCTCGTGCGGGGCTGGGTGTGATATGAAAAGCGGCGGCACAGGGGATGCAGCGCCCAGCGGCATCGTACTTCTCACTTGGGCCTTTTCTAGTGACCATACTGAAAAATGTCGTGGCGACAGCCGCTGGGAGATGTGAAAGCGCTAAGTGCAGCATGGGTCTGAGGTGGACACTCTGCCCACTGAGCGTGGGACCCTCCACAGGACACAGGAGGTGGCAGCTGTGGGATCCGGCTCATTGGTTTGGATGTGGAAGTGGCCAGGAGTGAGATGGGAGGACCCAGGGTCCAGGTTTAACCACTTGCTGGGTGACTCCCCCTCTCCAGGCCTCAGTTTCCCCTCTAGGTGAAGTGAGCAGATAGACTCCGAAAGATCTCTAGGACCCAGGGGTGCAGGGCTGTTTTAGGAATGCCATGATTCTTAAGCACCTCGTGGCCTCTTCCTCCACTAAAAAAAATTAAAATATGTTATTGCTGCTCTGGCAGCATAGAAATGCAATCCAGTCTGGATCTTGTTCGTTTTTATGCCAAAAGCTGCAGCACGAATCTCGCTTATATTCATGCTCTGTGGGCCCCAAGCCCTGTGCCCACTGCACCTTGTGGGGAAGTCTGCCCCGTGTGTGTGTGTGTGTGTGTGGGGGGGGGGGGGGTGGTGGTGAGCAGCCAGGAGGTGCACAGTATCACAGGGGTTAAGAGTGTGAGCTTAGCTTGAAAGGAACCTTGAATCAAACTCAGCCACTTGCTTGCTGTTTGGCCTCAGGCAAGTTATTTAACCTTTCTGAGCCCCGGTTTCCCCAGCGTAGAAGGAGGATCATAAATCGTGGTGCGTCTGCGGGATCTTGGTGAGGGCGAGGCGAGACAGGGCCTCTGCGTTCAGGCCTTACCCAGCTCAGCACCTGCTCGCTTCCCGCTCTCGGATTGGCACCATGGTCTTCTGTGAGGGATTGCCCAGCCGCTCAGGGCAGCCACCTTGTCTGCCTCCCTCTCTCCCCCCCAGCCAGGTGAGCAGGGCTCTGCCTCCTGCAGGCGTGGGGCCTCCCCCACCACAGCCCCATGGCCTTGGGCTCCTCTTGCAAAGAGCTCCAGGGACTGTCAGGCTGGAGAGCCGGTTGGTGGCCATCCCCTGCCCTGGGCACCAGCTGATGAGCCTTGTTCACGCCACCGTTTGGGGGGCGGGGCGGCGACAGCAGCAGTTGCACCCTCACCTCCCATGGTGCCGAAGGCTGCAATAATTACCACATTTGGTTTCGTTTCCAAGCCTTTTCTTTTCTTTCTTTCTTTTCTTTTTTCTTTCTTTTTTTTTTTTTTTTTTACTATGTATAGATTATTCTAATTGAAACAGTACAAGATTTGAATACCTGGACCTGTTGTCTCACATTATTACTGGAGAGTGAAAATGTTCCATGAAATTTGTGTGTGCGCGCATGTGTGTGTATGTGTGTGTGTGTGTGTGCACGCGTTTGTGCATGCATATTGGGTCTTGTGCTCGCCTCAAATTTCCATAACCACCCTTATTTAAGATTCTGTGGGTATGGGAAGCGCACCCTGTTGATGGTGGAGGGTTATTTTTGCTTTTCCCAAAGGCAATCACACAGGTCAGTGGCACCCCCTCGCTCACCCGCTATTCTCGGGGAATTCATTTTAATGCCCAAATAGCAAGCGCACTTCCAGAGGCTGCACAGAGCACTGGGCAAGTGGAAGGCCACTGGTTCGGGAAGAGGACTGCTCAGCGAAGCCTTTCGCATAGAGAATCCTGAATATCTGCGCCATTATTTAGCGTCAGAATCAGTTATGGTTGTCTGACTGATGGACAATTTTTCCCCCCGACCTGCTCTCTTTGCAAGTGACCTATGCTGTCTAGACAGTTGCATATTATTTATACATTCATTTCTGAGTGCGTATGTTTTTCCACTGAAGTTTGCAGATTTCATGCAGCCCAGTAACTACTGGAAACGTACTTCATGAAAAGCCATAGCATCGCACCCGACGGAGGCCTGCCTTCTTAGGGCTGTGTCACTATTAGAATAAAATACAAAATGCGTTTTATGTTGCAAGGGCCATCATATGTGCTCTGGGAAAAAAATGAAACCAACCTTTCCAACTTCTGCCCCAACACACACACACACACACACACACACACACACATACACACACACCCTATCCCTCCTCCGCACCCCCTCTCCTATCTTCAGAGTACCAGCAGCGGGCCATGGAGAGAATTAAAGACAGCTAATTTCAAAGGTTCTTAATCAATTCAAGTTGATCCCATGTGTTGATTAGGGAGTCCAAATGCATTATTTGCATTCTGTTTCAAATTCAGGATATTCTTGCGGAGGTTGGACGAGGGAGAAACCTTTTTCCGAGCGATCCCCTTGGGCAAGAAGGGAGTTAATTTGAAAACTCTGGTGCGTCTAACTGGTTGTGAAAGTCCCACATGAAACATTTATAACAGCTCCTTGCAGGGTGGTGGAAGTGTGTGTGTGTGTGCGCATGCACACATGTGGCCGTCAGGGGTCATGAACCCATGGCTGAAGGTGTGTGGAACGACCTGGGTAGTGAGCAGAATGCCTCATTTCCATCTGGACACTTGGTGAGTGTAGACCTTCCAGCCAGAGGCATGGGAATAGGGCAGCGCTGAGCCATTGAAGGGAGGGGCTCCCCTTCTTCTGGTGCCTCTGAAGCTGGGGGCTGGTACTGGGTGGTCTCAGGCTGACCAGTCCCATGGCTCTGGTGCCCAGTTTGGGACACTGACTTGTCCTGGCTTCATTGTGGGAGACTGAAGTGTGAAATGGGCCCCTTTAAGCTGGTGACCTGGTAAGCTCTGTGAAACATGCCCAGGCCCGAGCCACAGGAGGTAGACCAGATGGCCAGTTCCTCAGGCCGACGTGCTCCATGCAGCCGGGACAGTGGTCGGCAAACCATGGCTCGCAAGCCACATGCAGCTCTTTGGCCCCTTGAGTGTGGCTCTTCCACAAAATGCCACGGTCTGGGTGAGTCTATTTTGAAGAAGTGGCGTTAGAAGAAGTTTAAGTTTAAAAAATTTGGCTCTCAAAATAAATTTCAATCGTTGTACTGTTGATATTTGGCTCTGTTGACTAATGAGTTTGCCGACCACTGACCTAAGACAATCCCAGCCTGCTTAGCAGTGTGCTGATGTGTGCGCCTACATATCAGGAAGATACTGCCTCTTTGGGTAAGGTGACCAGACGTCCCGCTTTTGGCGGGACAGTCCCGATTTTTAACAATTTGTCCCGCGTCCTGCGGCGTTTTAAAAAAGTCCCGATTTTTGGAAAGAATGCACGACAAGTTAGGGAATGGAGGGAGAACGGGAAGGGAATATACGGTTTTCGGCGGCCATGTGGCTATTTAACCAGGATATGAGTTTTATATTATTTTTGTTAATTTTACAATGTTAAACTTTAATAATAACAAATAAAAATGAAATTTAAAAAAATATATTACAATACTATTTTTGCGTCCTATGAAAATTTTTGTTGCTCCATATAGACCAAATTTTTAATCAAGAACCCCCCCCCCCTCCCAGTCAATGGTGTCCCGCTTTACCAATGTTAAAATCTGGTCACCTTATCTTTGGGGCAAGATAAGACACTGAGCTATTTGCTTTTCACTTATGTCAACTGGAGATGGTGAGGGAGGGGGAGCCTTTCATAGGAATTAAACGAAGGGAAACACTCCCACTGGATGAAACTGCTTCCTTATTTTGGAACCTCACTTCCAACCCCAAATCCGAACCTGCTTACACCGCTTCCCATGTCCCATTGGGAGTCACCACTGACATCTTCACGTTGACCCTGGTCACCAAATGGTCAACGTGCTTTGTTCATCAGCCACCACCATCACTTCATCATCAAACTCGCTTCTCCCGGGGCTAAAGCGATGTGGGATGTAAACAGGAGTCACACTGCACCCCACACTTTCCGGAGGGGGGGACGTTTTACGTGTCTAAATAGCAATCCTAAGACACACCATCTCCTTGGATAACAATGCCGAGCGGCCCCTTTCAAAGGCTGTTTCTTTCTGAGCGCCGGTTTTATTTTCCGTCCCACTCCCCCGGTATAAGATTAATCCCCGCATTCTGCACGTTGCTCCGAGTTCACTGCACATGTTTACTGAGGTGTACAGCTCTCAAATAACTTGGGTGCCTTTTCCACCCGCGGTTAGGAAGTATATTTAAAAGAAATTGCCTTTTATAGATTTAAATTACAAAAGTCCCGATATCATGCAAAAGGCAGTTTAACTCATGCAAGCATACAAATAGGGAAATCTTAGGGAAAAAGATACCCAGGCTAATATGAATGTAAATAGGATTAGCCGTCTGCATTAGCGGCGGCTGTGACATTTCAAGTACTTTCCGTCAGGTGATTCTTTAAAATACACCTAGATTTCATGCGTGCGTTTGTAGGTATTTGCAAATATATTTTACTTTGTCTTGGGCTTGAATTTCAAACAAGAATCGACAACGGCGCTGACATCTGCTTGTTGGCAGCCAACGTAGAAGTGGAATTCAACCTTCTTGATGGTTAAATATTTATTGATATTAAATTTTATATCTTTAGGGAAATAGGGCAAAGTTTGACCAAGAAAATACAGATTCATATTGCAAAGAAATGAGAAAACAGGGTTTCTAGTGTTTTTATTTTTCTCATAAGAAAAGCCTTGTGCCTTGGCCGGTATGGCTCAGTGGGTGGAGCATTGACCCATGCACCGGAAGGTGGTGGGTTTGATTCCCGGGTCAGGGTTGCAGGATTGACCCCCAGTCAGGGTGCGTGTGGGAGTGACGAATCGATGTGTCTCTCTCACATTGGTGTCGTTTTTTTCTCTCTCCTGCCCTCCCTCTCTTAAAAAAAAAAAAAAGAGAAGAAAAGGAAAAGAGTACTTCTTAATCTTTCTTTAAAAAAGGAAGAAAAGCTTTGTTTGTTCCCAAATACTGGTTCAGATGTAAGTGAGCGGTTTAGAGCAGGGATTGGCAAACAATGGTCCATGGGCCAGATCCAGCCCACACTGCCTGCTTTTGTTCATCCTCTAAGATAAGAATGGTTTTTACAGTTTTATTTTATTTATTTTTAATTCTTTATTGTTGAAAGTATTACACATGTCCCCCATTGTTGGTTTTTACATTTTTAAATGGTTGTAAGAAAAAAATCAAAAGAAAAATAACATTTTATGACACATGCAAATTATACAAAATCCAAATTTTAGTGTCCATAAATAAAATTTTATTGGAAGACAGCCGCACTCATTTGTCTAACTGCTGGCTGCTTTCTCACTTCAAGAGCAGATTTGAGCCGTTGTGGCCTTTTAGCCTCTGAAGTCTAAAATATTTACCATCTGCCTCTCACAGAGAAGTGTGCCCGCCCCAGGTGTGGAGCAAAAGTTTCTTCTGATTGTTGAGAATCAAAGTCAGGTTGGAAATCTCTTCTAATGAGAATCTCATGTATCTGTTTGAACTGATCATTTTCTTAGCTAGGAGCATCAGAAAGGGGTTATAGATAATCAGGCATCTTGTTTTGTTTGCTTTTTAAATTTAAATTCAGTTATAACCTAACAGTGCAGCTAGGGAACTGCAGGTCTGACCCTTTGGGCGGAGGTGTGGTCCCCCTTCCTGGTATCATATCTCCATCAGCCATGTAGGATTATTGCTTAACTTCTCTGCACCAGTTTTCTTGGTGACAAAATAGGGGCTCTCCTCATAGGGTCGTTGCCAGAATTAAACGAGATGACCATTCATGTGACTCAACGGGGCACATTATTTCACAGCCCTTGAGTTATGTGAGCCTTTTTACTTCTGTTCTTGTGAGGGATCTGGACTACAAAGTCACCTTCTTCCTGAGCAAGCCCGGTGCATGAACATCTAGAGTCCCAGCACAGATCAGAGGGGGGTGTCACTCACTGGTGGAGCCCGGTAGTAAATGCTGGGGAGCCAAACCATCGTTCCTGTCCACAGGAGTTTATAGTCTGGAGAAACAAAATAGCACGTCATCACCAACTATTACAATATAGTTGCCTTTCACAAAAGACTGTGCCTGGGATATGGCATAGGAAGATTTATTTAGCAAAACTTTAATTTTTTTTTATTATGAGCGGAAGGGAGAGGGGAAAGGGATAGAATCATCAATGATGAGAGAGAATCATCGATTGGCTGCCTCCTGCACACCCCCTATTGGGGATCCAGCCTGCAACCCGGGCATGTGCCCTGACCAGGAATCGAACCATGACCTCCTGGTTCATAGGTTGACACTCAACCACTGAGCCACGCCAACCAGGCTATTTAGCAACACTTTAGTGAGAAAGAGCTGATGGGAAAGGACAGGTTTAATAATATAGGAATCAGAACACCCTCTCCTGGGGTTTAATGGTTTGTGAAGTGCTCTCCACAAGGAGCATGCATGATCCCACTCTGGCCACCGGCACTTGGGGGGGTTTCTGTTCTCAGTGGAGAGCTTATAAGAGCCAGAGAGACCCATCAGGCCCAGAGGTACCTCAGCCCACACAGGCTGCGTGCCCAAAGCCAAGTTCATTTGGAGGAAGCGGGAAAGAGCCCGACTTTTGAGTATGTATCAATTAAGTGATCAGACAGCCCTGTTGGTTGACCGAGTGTCTAGCTCATCACTTGGCTACTGCTGCACTGTGGTTATTACTATTCATCACAGATTAATAAATAATGTATACTTTTGTAAGCATCATTAATAACTTACACGTTTGATAAGCATTGCGTGGGTGCACTGGGTGAGAGCGCACACTGTACAAAAACATGCATCCTCATGCTGAGGAGGTGGTGGCCATGACCTTGCTTCTCCCTTCAAGAAAGCTTGCCATCCAGTTGCCAGGAAGCCAGTTCCCTGACAGCCTCCAGCTGCTGGCCCTCAGATCCCACCGCCGCTTTCAGCCCCCACCAGCTCTTCCCCAGGCCCCCATGTCTTGGTCACTTTGCCCACCGCAGAGCTCCATGCATGGCGCCCTTTGTTCTGAAGCTCCCTGTGGAGTTGGTTAAGACTTTCTCAGATGAACGCCATGTTCTGCGGCTCTTCCTTCCTAGTCCTGCTTTCTCCCCACATTTCCTCTGATTACGGTCAGATCTGCAGTGTGGCCTCCAGGCTCTCCCTAACCAACCTCATCCCTGAGATGGAAGTTTGCTCAGATGGAAAGACAAACAAAACCAAAAAAAAAAGAGCAGTGGTTGAGTTTATAGACGCAGGTCACAAGCGTTTCGGTTCCAATGAATGGAATTGTCCCATTAGCCAACCCGGTAGAAGCCAGAAAGCCCAACCTTAAGGTAGAGTGTGAGCCTTTGCTTCACAGACCCATGGTAATGTTGAAAACGATAGAACTGTTTTTGGGGAAACATTGTGAATATTAGAGGTGTCAGATGCGTGTTTGTATCTTTTATCGGTTCTGGAAGAAACCTGGTATCCCCTATAGAAATGAAATCTAGATTGGTCAAGTTTCTGTGTGTGGAAATTCGTAAAGGAACTACCTAAACTGCCCCTGCCCTTGAACATTGTTTTCTCGAGGCTTTGAAATATATTACATTTGATTGACAAGACCTTCGCATGTGTACAGACTTCCTGTTTAGAGATCTTGTTTCCTTGCTATGTCCAACCTCTGTGTAGCATACTTTATTAGAGATTTGTGGAGTTTCTGGGTTTCCCCTCAAACCCCCATAATTCTAAATTTCAGGCTGACCTCACTGTACATTGCATTTTCAGTTTTAGTTAAACAGAACATTTAAGAGACACCATTGTGACCAGTATCAGATGCCTTTTTTTTGCAAAAGCAAAAACAAATATGAGTATCCTATAAATAACAATATTTTCTGATGTTAATGTCGCATTAATCCAAGAAATGAATATGTATTGATGGTATTCTTTTGGGTTTTGAAAATCCTTACAACCACATAATTAAATGAGTGCCTTTAGAAATACTGATAAAAGCCCATTGCCATTCAAATATCCACACAAGACAATGGCCGTAAGCTGTGGGCTTGGGAGATTAGTTTGGCCACGAGCCAGTGTTTATCACAATATTTCCATCTCCGCTGATAAAATTTAATCATTCTTATTTAAATAGAAATCAGAATTAATGCAGGTTTTAAGGAGAAGGAATAATAAACGAACCGCACTATCTGTATTTCCGAGCTCCTGGCATATATTGTCTATTCAGAATGGAAATGCCAGCGGTTGTTGTGTTGTGTTCCTACCTTGGACTTTCATTCCCGAGTCCTCAAAAAATAATGAGCTATTGCTTCTCGCATATTTATTTCTCTCACTTGGCTTTAAGTGAAGTGGTTTCCTCCCTCCTCTCTGCTGGGGTCAGCAGGGCTTTGAGAGTGACGGGCCGTGACTTGACCTGGAGTCTACATGGCATGTGCTCTGAGCTCTTTCTCCCCAAGCAGCAATGGGTTTGGACCCATCCATTCATGTCCTCATGCCTCGGTCCCTGGAAGTGGGGACACGGCTGGTGTGGCCTGGGTGTGGCCAGCTTTGGATCAGAACCACGTGCTGCTCGTGGTCAAATCCAGAGTCAAGTCTCTCACTGGAGCCATCGGATTCTACAGCTTCCTACAAGCAGTACCAGCTGGAGGAAACCTTGAGTTCAACCTTGGCCATTGAGTTCAACCCCCTCATTTTGTGGGTGAGGAAGTTGAGGCTCAGAGAGAGGCAGTGCCTCGCTCTGTGTCACTCCTCAGTTAGAGGTAAGGCCACAATGCAGATCAGGTCTCCAGACCCCGACCTGGGATTCTCTCTTTGACTCTGTAGGATCCTTTAACCCATGCCTCGTGCTGGAGTGGACACAACTCAGGACCATTTTGTCTCTCTCTATATATTTTTGGTTGATGTCTCAAATGGTTTACACCAAACCAAACCCATTCCAATTTAAATACTTCTCCCCCCCACAAAATTAACAAACCAATGGAAGAAACCATATTCCAACTGCCCCCCTCACTGAACTTCCTCCTTTAAATAACATTTTGAAAATGTTAATGCCTTAAATTTATATATAAAAAGGGGAAAAAATCAAATGTGTCCATAATTTCACTGTCTAGATAATATAACTAACATTTAAAAAATTCTAATAAATAAAATTTGTTGATTATTTGCTATAACAATATGGTCAAAAGGTCTAGACACTTTACTAAACTATCTCATTTAATCCATTACAAGATCCCAATGAGGAGGGTACAGTTTTTATCCCCATTTTGCAGACGAGGAAGCTGAAGGGCCAGAGGGGTCAAGCAACTTTCCCCAGGTCACCCAGCTAGCAAGGGGCAGAGCTAGGATGCTAACACAGCAGTCTGGCTTTCGGGCCAGGCTCGGGACCATATTCTCAGAATAAACATGTAGCCATTCAGAATAACCATGGACTCAGAAATGTGGATTCTTAATTTAGCCAACAGCGAGGTCTTACCTGAATTTTAACTTTCATTTCGTCTTCAGACTCTGGTATGCATCTGATTGTTCCCAGGGCCATCTCATCTCTCGCAAGTAGGAATTAGCCCCCTGTTCAAGTCAGTTGTTGTAAACACTCAGATTTGCTAGAAGAGGCATTTGGGAATCAGTTTCACTCTATTGCTTTTGACTTTGTTATGAATTTCAGTTCGGGTTAAGGGTGTATCAGACTTCAAAACATCTGGTCAGGTCATTTAAGAACCTTCCTGAGACTTCACAAGCCCGTAAGACTTCCTTTCACATCCATACATTTCCTCTGTCACCACGCTCTTACAAATGCTTGGAGAAACAATGAAACAATGCCTTATTCATTGGAGAAAATGTACAGAAGACCTCCTTCATCTGGTAGCAGTGGGAATACGATGTTTCACATGAGTAAAATTTTGAGACAACTAAACCTTCAAGGTTTAAGAGCTGAATTTTCCCCCTAATAGTTCTTGGTAGTTACATATCCCTTTCTTTCTTTGGTTCTGTTTGATTTACCCATTTTTGGATAACCCCGAGCTATGATTATAATCACTAATAGCATCCTATCCTATACTATGTGCACTAGTGAGAGTCTCTAGGACCTGGGGTTGCTAAATGAATGCCACTTTGTAATAATAGCGTCCCCAAAATTACTGAACATCCTTAGATCTTAAGATGTTAGCAGGGCGATAAGGCTCGATGATAACGCAAGAGTGTGATGCCGTGTCTGCTGTTGGAAATAGGGAATGAGTTAAGATTGATGAACTGTCCTGGCGGTCTGGCCCTTGTCCTCTGTAAGAGGCATGACTCTTCCCAGTTGATATTCCCTATAGTCACCAGAGGTGTCAGCTGGCCTAGAGCCAGTGGTCGGCAAACTGCGGCTCGCGAGCCACATGCAGCTCTTTGGCCCCTTGAGTGTGGCTCTTCCACAAAATACCACGGCCTGGGCGAATCTATTTTGAAGAAGTGGTGTTAGAAGAAGTTTAAGTTTAAAAAATTTGGCTCTCCAAAGGAATTTCAATCGTTGGACTGTTGATATTTGGCTCTGTTGACTAATGAGTTTGCCGCCTACTGGGATAGGCTTAATCACAATGAACAACAACAGCCTGTAATTATTGGAATCGAGAGTCTAGGTCAATGGTCGGCAAACTCATTAGTCAACAGAGCGGCAAACCGCGGCTCATGAGCCGCAGTTTGCTGACCACTGGCCTAGACCATTGCCACCATCTCTGCTGTAACCACTGGCCCCACCTTGACCAGGTGATGCTGACCTGGTTCCACTGGGGCTCGTGGGAGCCAGGACACAAGACAGAGGACATTTAATGGAGGTCAAGTCCCAGGGTGCACAGAGCTGACCCCAGAAGAGACGAAAGGCAAAGGGTCCGGCTTCCCGTGCCATGCCTGTTAGATGCAGGCTACATGGCGTTTTCTCTCGTCTCTCTTCACCTATCCGGGTCTACTTCGGTGAATGCCATGAGGGCAGCTTTTCCTCGTTTCTTATCATGATTATTGCAGCGGGTCCTCGGGGCCTTAGCTGGCCTTTGGATCTCTTGTGGCTGCCAGAGTAACAGTGATCACTCCTCATGGCCATTGCCGTTGTCTTACCTTGGATTCAGGGCCTTTGAGAAACACCTCTCTCTCTCTCTCTCTCTCTCTCTCTCTCTCTCTCTCTCTCTCTCTCTCCCCTTTCCAGCTTTTCTAAAAATTATTTTTTTAATCCTCATCCGAGGATATGCTTTTACTGATTTTAGAGAGCAAGGAAGGGGGAAGATGGGAAGGCGGGGAACTGATGGGAAGGCCAAGCCCAGTGACAGGCCTACAGCAAGCGCCCTGCCCCCTCGGTCTCTCCCTGACGCAGCCGTCATCTTCCTCGCGCCTTGCCTGCACCGCTGCCCAAGCCCCCGACTGACCAACCACCTGGAGCTACTCTGGCCCCTCCGGGCCTTTGGCTTCGCTGCAGCCAGAGTGACCTGACCGTGTTCCTCTGGCTGCTCCACACCTGCAGAGGGCTTCTCCCTGCTCTTTGATTGAAGCCCCCCAGTCCTTAAGGGGACCCGAAGAGCCCCGTCCTCACCAGCCCCATCTCCACACCCCCTTGTCTGCTCCAGTTCTTGTCCCTCAGTTTTTCCGACACACCATGCTTCCTCCCATCGGAACACGAAGGGCAACGCCGGTAGAAACAGGCATGCGAGATGTTCGAGGCTGCGTGTGGCGCGTGGAAAGGAGCCTCAGTAAGTAAATTATCATCCCGACGGCAGTGATGCTCAGGGCTGCTCACCTCGCCCTGGCTCTGAGCTGGGCATCGTGCCAGGAAACATACTCCCTTCACGACAATCCAGTGAAGAACAATCACCCTTCCACGTTACTGTGAGGAACCAAGGCACAGAGAGGTTAAGTCATTCACCCAAGGACACACGCCATTGAGTAAGGAGCAGGGATGGCATTCCAACCCCAGCCGCCAGGCTCCCCCGAGGGCGTGACCTCAGGTCCTAGGCTCACGGCCCCTTCTGACGCCTGCAGGTCAGTGACTGAAGTGACGCACGAATGCACGCGTTCATGCATTCTGCAGACCTTTGAGCATCTGTGATGAGCGTGGTCCTGTGTGTTGGGATCCAAAGGCAGCAGCAGCCGTTCCTTCCCCATCGGAACATGTGCGTGTTAGGAAGTCTTTCCTTGATGGTCCAGTGATCCTCGTTACAGATGTGGCCACCTGAAGGCCGGAGAACGTGCATGCCTGTGCCAAGGTGCCAAGATTAGAAACAGAGCGAGTGAGACCCTAACCCTGGCTGTTCTGACCACAGCCCGGGGTTATTTTTACCCTGACGCACTTGTTTAAAATACCAGAGGAGATCGGACACACAGACATGCGAAAGGAATAAAACAAGACAGCACGGCCTTGTGCTTTTTTATAGAACATGTTAAATACCGTGGGTCGAGCTAGATTACGATTATGTAATGGACGAAATGCCATCATCCTCACGGAAGTGCCTGCCTCCTTCGTAAGCTTTCCCGCAGAGGGGTTGGGTATGTTGTTTAAAAAAACAGTAAATATAAAACATCTTGTGAAGGGCATGCCCAAACCGGCCACAATTTCCATCCCGAAGAAAGTAAGGTCTGAGCCTCATAATATTTTTTTAAAATATATTTGTATTGATTTCAGAGAGGAAAGGAGAGGGAGAGAGAAACATCAATGATGAGAGAGAATCATGGATCAGCTGCCTCCTGCACACCCCACACTGGGGATCGAGCCCGCAACCTGGGCTTATGCCCTGACCGGGAATTGAACCGTGGCCTCCTGGTTCACAGGTTCAACCACTGAGCCATGCTGGCCAGGCCTGGATTTCATCATAGTGATCTGGAAAGCCCTGTTTGCCAGCTTATGAAAATAATTTTGGGCCCGTATTTCTCCCCCTTACGGATTGACTTGCCCATGACAGAGGTCCCGGTTTGTCATGAACTCTCATGAAAATGCTCGCTTAGTGACATCAATGGGGTTATCCCTTGGAGAAGGCAGGCATGTGGGGGCCACCATGACGCGGTCTTTCGGTGTCCTTACACCATTGATCCGCCCTCACATGCCAGAAACCATTAGCAGGCAGATTGCTATTTTCTGATAGTTGTGAAAGGAGGCTACGTTCTAGTAAATAATCATTGGCTGTTTTCCCAGGGGGAGAAGCCGATGGCGCAGCCCCGAAACGCCACGTTGGTTTATATTCGAGTGGGTGTATTTAGGAAGGAATGGAAGTTGCATTCCAAGCAGCTAATTATAGGATAAGTGTGTCTACTTAACCAGGCAGGCTGCATGTCAGCGCGGCACGGCGCAATCACATTAGATACGTTTTCTGTTCTCCTGATAATTAACAGGATCAAAATATTACTGTCAGATTGGAGGGGAAAATTAACACATTATCTTAATTGTCTTTTCCACTCAGGTACCAGGCATTACCATTTCAAAAAGGCCTCGCCTAAGACATTGGAATTTCAAACCGCGATTCCTGGAGAGGCCCTTAATCCCTGCTCAAACTTTGATCTGCCATGGTGATATCTTTGGGTCCTGGTTTGTGATTTCCTGGTTCCAGTGGTGCCCGAGAACCAGCTCGCACGGCCGCACAGAGCCACCTGCTAAGTTTTTCAGGAAAATGTTAAAACTGGCTTAGACAAAGCTGTTATTACAAAGTAAACTTGATCAGTTTACACGTAAAGAAATGCTATCTAGACAAAGCATACAAATCCTGAAACTCCCCGTTTTCTAGTGCTCGAACTGTGTTTCCTGTGATGAGAGGATTGAGGCTATCCCGGCCGGATCTGCCTGGCGGAAGTCCTACGCCATGGTGACGGTGCTTATCTTTTCCCCGTTCTGCACTGGGTGACATTATGTGGGTAGCTCGGTGTCGGCCACGTGGTCTCTGCACTACAGGAATTGACACATGCTACCAATCAGGGCTTTGTTGACTGTCTAGACCAAGGTTGGCACACTCTAGCCCGTGGGCTGGATGCCTGTGTTGGTGAAGAAAGTGTATGGGCACATAGCCACACCCCTTTGTTTACCTGTTATCTAGACTGCTCGGTGCTTCAGTACCAGAGTTGAGTAGTCCCTACAGAGGCTGTATGTGCTGCAATCCTAAAGTATTCATTATCTGGCTCTTTACAGAGAAGTTGCTCACTTCTGGTCTATATATAAAAACCGATAAAGAAAACACTAATAATTGCAGCTGCATTGTGTATACATGTATCGAGTTCACAGCCATCAAGTTTGGGATGGGCTTGTGTTCCTTAGGAGGCCAGGGAGAGCCGTCTTCAGGCAGGGCTGTATCCAGGATGTGCCTGGAAAGCCCAGCTTTGCTTTCCTCTCTGTTCACTTTATGTTCAGGCAGGGTTTACCAGGATATGACTAACATCCTAGCTATCTATCGTTCAGTAACCCCAGCGAAAGAGCATCACTTTCACAGTAGCTACAGCGGCAAAAGCCCTGTGTGTTGTATTAACCTGTCATGGGTCATGTGTCCGTGTATGAACCAGTCACAGAGGTGGAGTTCCCTGATTGGTTAGGCCTAAGTCCTGGGCCCATTCTTTGAACATTCAGCCCCACTTGAAACTCCTAAGTGAGAGGGAGGAAATGTGGTTCTCCAAAAGAAAACCAGGTGACTCATTGGGGAACAAAGATGCCCTAATCTTTGGATGATGGGCAGGCTGAAGCAGCCATTGTCCACTGTAAACACCATCTAGTCCCTTTCTGCTCAAAGAGTGGCCCGGGGGCCAGCATCACTTGGGACATGCAGAGTCCCAGGTCCCTACCCAGAGCTCCTGACCCCGAACCTGCATTTGGACATCCCCAGGTGATCTGTATGCATGTGATGGTATGAGAAGTGCTGCTTGAAGCCAAACTTTTCATTCTGCAGGAAACAAAGGCTCCGAGGTTCAATGACTTTGTCAGTATCCCCAGGTTCCATAATAACACAGCTCCAACCAGAACTTAGTTCTGGGTACCAGCCCACTGTGCTCTCTCGTACCCCAGCACACCTGCTATCATGTGATCCCCTATGCATCAATGCTACGGGTGCTCTCACTGGCTTCTGAAGCTGCAGCTGTCTTGACTTCTATACCCCGGCAGGAAAGAGATTTTAAGGTAAGACCAGGAAAAAAAGTAATTCTCAGTGTTTCCAAAAAAGAGTCTGGCCCGGCCAGCATGGCTCAGTGGTTAAGCATTGACCTAAGAACCAGGAGGTCATGGTTCGATTCCCGGTCAGGGCACATGCCCAGGTTGTGGGCTCGATCCCCAGTGTGGGGCATGCAGGAGGCAGCCAATCCATGATTCTCTCTCATCATTGATGTTTCTCTCCCTCTCCCTCTCCCTTCCTCTCTGAAATCAATAAAAATAATTTTAAAAATATATTTTTAAAAAGAGTGTGTCTTCAGTCCTCCATTGGCAAGAAATACAAAGTTAAACTCCCAAACTGATACTTGTACACAGGTTGCTGATGTCACACTAGCCCTCAAGAGCCAGCTGGGCTTGTATTTGTGTTGAGCTAACACCACCTTCTGTGTATTTCCATCATCATCAGGACAATAACAACAACAGTAATCATCAATATGTTTTCAAAAGCCGACGGTGCTCTTTTCCCTTCCCGGAACTGGGATGGAAAGGCACAAGTGGGAGGCCGCTCCCCTGTTTCCTTCCATGTCAACATCGCGAGCGACACACATGGTTCACAGATTCTCCACATGTTTTTCTCCTCAGCTGACATCTCCCCACTCAATCAGGGCGAGGCCTGTGATCAGAGAGGGTGTTGATTGACTGCTCAGAGGGCATGAGCCTTCGTGAAAACACAGGGATGACAGTTTATATAAATATCCTGACACTTCTTTCTTATTCTCCCCCTCCCTTTAGTTCCCATTTTTATTTTTTTTCTTGGAGCTTAAAATTAATATTTTCTTTGCGGACATGTAATATCCCAGCATGCCTCAGAGCTCACGCAGGCAGCTAGTTACCATTGCCTACTTAATTGGATCTTTTCCTCCCTCACCCATGTGGAATTCTCCTGCCATGGTTTTCCAATCGATCTGATGTCAAGTAATAAGAATAAAGACCATCTCCCCAAATTACAGAGTGTCATATGTTGTTTCCTTTGCTGGGATAACCACAAAGATTCAGACGTAGGCTGATGTTATTTTGTGGGGAGGGGAGAGTGGGGAGGCAGCTCTACAAAATTCTAATGATTTGAGTAATTTGGGCAAACAGACCTTCTCTCATTTGTCCAAATTAGTTGGCTAATCATAACTGTTTGCTTCTGACCTGGAGGGATTTTGACTGCTTCCAAAGTACAGGGAAATAAATGAGGTCGTTTCCTTTGGAACAACATTAAAGTTGGAAAGATTTTAATCCGTGCCATTTTCCCACCGATAACATTTTACTTTCTGGACATCCTGGAGTGGAAAGAAGATTATACAATATTGACGGAGGTGAAATGATTTTAGTTCGTGGTCTCAGAAATCGGCCTCAGTTACGCAGTCCATGTTTCCAGAAATGACTTCAGCCACCAAAGGAGCCTGGAGAACTATTCCCTTCTAGTCATCCAGATAATTCCAGCCGGCAGCAGGCTGACCCCGAGCTCTGTCAACATCCACCTAGGACAGTGGTGGGCAACCTTTTGAGCTTGGTGTGTCAAACTTCGCCAAAAAACTGAGCATAACTCGGGTAGTGTGTCACTTTGAGGAAAAAACATTATTTCGCGATATTTATAGTTTAAATAACATAAATGTATAATTGTTATATATAATTGTATTTAATAAACCAAAAACTAAATATTTAGCTTAGCTGCTTAGTGACTTCTTTGTTCATCCGTCAGTCGGTTTCTTTTGTTGGTCTTGATATTATTTAGCTTGTGTGGGGTGCCGTGAACTAAGATAAGTGAGGGGGAGGGGGAATTCTTTAACTAACCTGCCTATTAGTGACTTTTTGTTGCTGAATTTCATTGGCTAAATCTTCAATTGAAGGTTGGTATTTTGTATACTTCAGGCCCAAGCAAGCGCTACTAACTTCATCTGTCAATCTGTTTCTTTTGTTGGTTTTGATACTATTTAATGCTGAGAATAAGGCCTCACAAAAGTATGTAGAGGGAAAAATTGTGAGTAAAGCCATTGCTATATTTTTCAGGGTGCTAAAAAGTGTCTGGTAGTCGGTTCCAGGCACTCCAAATTTCCTGTTCGTAGTGGCACTCCTCTTGATTCTCCAAGCGGCACCTTTCCAGATTCTCAAGCTTTGACCTCAAGTCGACAAACACCTGAGCCCAGATGCTGTCTTGAAATTATGCAGGTTGCATCTCCAGATCATCAATTTGCATCTATTGGAAACCATTTAATTCCAAACTATTGTAGACTACTACATCAGGATACTTAATTATTTTCATGGTCTGTTCTAGACTTCTAAATTGACTAAATCTATCACTAAACTGGTCAAGTAACGAGTCTAAAACATGCTGGTACTTCATATGCAAGAGTTCCATTTCATTTTGTACAGCTGCATTGGCCTTCTCAAAATACTTTGTTAATCGAGGAAAATACTTACAAGTTTTAGTTTCTACATCTCGCTTGAAAATTTTAACTTTACTTTCAAAAGCTTTTATGTATCCAAACATAACGTCAATACTTTTGCCAAAACCTTGTAACTTTAAGTTCAGTTCATTAATATGAACAGAGAGATCTGTAAAAAACATCAGGGTGTTGACCCACTTATCATCATTAAGCTGAGGAAAGTTTCCCAGATCCTCATCGTCAAGAAATACCTTAATTTCTTCAAAGCACTCCACAAAACACTCAAGAACTTTGCCTCGGCTCAGCCATCTTACCTTATTGTACATCAGCAGTCCACTGTAGGTGGAATCAACCTCCAGTAAAAGTGCCGAAAATTCTCGCTTGTGAAGGGGCGAACAGCTATTAAATTAACTATTTTTGTAACAACTGACATGAAGTCGTTTAAGTCGATGAATACTGCCTTGGCACATAAAGCCTCCTGATGGATAATACAATGAAAAGGCACAATCGGATGTCCAATAGCTTCTATAAACAATTTGACAAATCCGACTTTTTTCCTCACCATATTTGGTGCCCCATCTGTCGTCACTGACACAACTTTAGAGATATCAATGCTTAGGTCAGGAAATGTTTGTATAACAACCTTACATATTTCGCTTCCTGATTTACTTGTTGACACTGATACTAACTTTATCAACTCTTCTCTCATTGTGAGACCATCAGAATATCGACCAATAATGGCCAACTGAGCATGTGATGTGACATCAGTAGTTTCATCAAGAGAGATCGAAAAATATTTACACTTCCTTATGTCTCTCTTTAATTGATGTTGTACGTTTGTGTTCAGTCTCATTATTCGGTTTTTTATGATATTTCTACTGAGTGGTAACTCAGATATTCTCTTAATAATTGCATCTTTGTTCTGCATATCATGAAATAGAACTGGTGCACATCTTAGGAGAGTTTCTTTAATAAATTCTCCCTCACTGAGCGCTTTTCCATGCTGACCTATAGAGTGAGCAATGCTCAAACTTGCAGATGTTAAATTTGTAGAGCCTTTCATAAATTTAAGGATGGAATTAGATTTGCTCTTATAAAGGTGTAGCTGCCTGGAAATGTATTCCTTCCTTTCATCCTCACTTTTTTTCCAAGAGCTGGGAATGATTAGTTTCAAAATGTCTATTTATATTCCACGTTCTGCTTACTACCGTTTCAGTACATAGAACACAAAATGATCTGCCATTTTTTTCTATAAAGCCATACATCTCAGTCCTTGTCTCTTGAAAGGGTCGGCCACTGCTACTACCACTTCCTTTACTTAACCTTAGTTTTTTATTTTTTGGGTTCTCCATCAGGGGGACAGTGACAGAAGATAGAATTATAGATAGCTTGTTAGGCCTGCAGGCAATTAGGGGTTAACTAGCCTAACTAACCACAATTGGTGCATATAACTGTCTTTCAGGAAAGGGCAGGGTTAATAAGCAGAAATAGGGGTTAATAAGGATACACAACAGTAATAGTGGTGAAATGGAGTCTGCACTATGGAGCAAGATGGTGTTCCTTATGTGAATTAAAATGGCTGCCGCTATTTCTAAGGGCGGGAAATGGCACCCATAGCACGCCACAAACCCTCGCCTCTCCCAGCCTCCCCCTCACTTAATCTCAGTAATGATGGATTAGAAATCCATGACACCCCAGAACAGTAGATAATGGTTGCTGTGGTTAACTGTTCTTTGGTTACTGGTAATGGCAGGGCCCCCAGAGATGCGTCCCCCGCTGCGTTCCGCTGCTCCCTGCTCTGCTGGCGGAAGTGAGGGCAAAGATCCTGGCTTAACCGGAAGTCCCAGAACTAGACGCTCTGTGTCGGACTTCTGTTGTTTTGGCCTACAGACCTCTGGCACAGAGTGTCTAATAGGGAGCAGCAAATGTTTCATCCTCGCATGCAGCTGCCTCAGCAGCCGTGTGTCATCAGAAATGGCTATGCGTGTCAGTGCTGACACGCGTGTCATAGGTTCGCCATCACTGACCTAGGAGCTTGCGGAATTCAGAATTCTTCCCAGGTTGGCCCTGGTAGTGGAATTGGCTATGACACCCCTTCTCTTCCCAGCACTAGACTTTTGCCCAGGGTGGAGCTGTTTTCCCGATCTTCATTCTAGTACCTGCTACTCCACATGGTTACACCCAGTCTGTGTCTCTCAGGGGTGCCGTGGTCCCTGGACAGGGGAACCAATGACTATAAGACGAACCTTGGATGCCTTCTGAACATATGTTTCCCAGGCTTACTCCATCCTTCTCGGAGCCACCTAGTCTGCCTCTTTGTATTCCCTAGTTCCGTGTCTCAAGAGCAGCTCTTCCTAGCAAAGTTTTTAAGTGCTTCCCCACCCCTGTCCTTCCCTAGTCCCAGGAGAGTTTTTTTTCGTTCACTTTTGCTTACAGGCTATAGAAACAAGTCAAGAACTCCGCCTTCATATCCTGATTCTATCTTGCTGTTTGACCTTGGGAGAACACATTCATTTTCCTAGGCCTCAGTTTTCCCCATCTATACAATGGGAGGTATTGGCCAAGGTCTTGGTTAAATCCAAACCCCAAAGCTTAACTCACTCTAACAGAAGATGAGCCTACACCTGAATTCAGAATGTGAGTTTTCCTACCTCTGAAAGGATCCCAATTATGACGCCTCTGTAAGATCTAGCAATCTTGTGACCGGTCTTAAATAACAGCATGTGGGGAGCTACTGGGTCTCCCTCAACAATGAACGTTTCTGTCTCTGCTCCTGTGAATGTTTAAACACTTCGAAAGAGAGATTTTCAATTCCAGCTTTCCCCTTTGTGGGCCAGGCTTTTGAACTGCAAATATATGAGCAGAGACTCTTTATGCATTCACCTTCTCTTGTACATGTTTGTTTGATTGGCGAGATGGAAGGTAAGGGACTATTTACAGATATCTTTGAGAATAATATGGGTACACAAGGGGGCCAGGAATAATAGGTTAACATCACAGAGGATGTAGGTTGGGTATACGCTTCCCAGCCGTTTGCATGATTCAATTACGAAGTGGTATCCCATCGGAGGGGCTTGCATCATCTGCACTGGAGACGTTTTCAATTTCCGAGGATTTTTGAAAAATCTCTCGTAGCGATTTTGGCCAAAACAGGAGGGTAGGTCTGCTGGATTTGGGATCTTTTTTGCATTATTTTTTTTTTCTCTTTTCCCCCCACCTCTGCTTGCCAATTCCTCTGAATAATTATTGCGCTGAAGTATAACAAAGGGTCCATTCAGAATTTCAGGATAGCAGTGGCACTTGTGTATTGTGGAGAGTGCCCTGGGAGCCCCGGCCAGTATGGTGGCTCCCTGTGAAGTGAAAATGTTTAACTTACTGCGCGTGACTCCTAAGTGTATGTAACTTGCTTATCGCGGACTCGGGCTTTCTTGAGGCCTGGACTCCTGCATTTTCTTTCTTCTTCCTCTATGTTTGGTTAACTGTTCGAAAGTAAATTGAGACGTGGGTAGGAAAGAGCACACATCAAACATCTGTGGTTTAAAGAGTTATTGCTGGGCAAACAGCCTGCAGTCACTGCCCAGAACCAGAAATGTGACCGTGTCAGTCACTCCAGAAGACCTTCACTGGCCCCCTCCCAGCACAGCATCCCTCCTGCCCACCATCCTGACTTTGGGGAACTCGATTGCAATTCTTTATCATTTCATTCGCTCGCTGGGCTTCTAGACAGTATCGTTTAGTCTTGCCCGTTTTAAAGGCATTTTATTTTATTATTTTTAAAAATTTCTCTCAAGCTATATGTTTTCTTCCCATCCTTTTTATTCCTTAACTATTTCTGTTGAAGAACTCAGAGTTTCCCACAATCTGGACTTTGCTGGCGGTGAATTCACAGTGCCTTTCAGCATGTTGCTCCGCCTGCCTCTTTGCCTGCAGTGGGGCCCAGAGGCTGGGTCAGACTCATGTCTGATTTGCGTGGGGAGAAGACAGTTGGTGGTGTGTTCTTTCATCGGGAAGCATGTGAGTATGTGTGTCTCTTTTGTGGTTGTAGCAGCTGTAGACACTCAATGCTTAGATCCTTTCATTCATGTGAGTTGGTACAATGGTAGTATTTTAACTATCATTTTTGTATTTGGTAGAAATATGAATATAAAGAGATGCTTGCTCTCAGCTCTATTCCATTGTCTAGTGGCACTGTCTACATATGAAAGGTTGGATACAGGCGTAACCCTTCCCCTGTAGTTACTCATGTTCAAGTAATGAATTGGTCCCCTATCATTGCAAAGGTGACCTAGCAGTGCCTTTTAAAATATCACCATTAATCATCATCAAAAAGAGAGAAGGAAACAAATTGAGAGCCAGAAAAAAAAAAAGGAAAAAAGGAAGAAGGGAACACAGGAAGGAAGGATGATAAAGGAAAGGAATGGGAAGGGGAAAGGAAGGAGGGAAAGAATAGGAAGGGGAAGGGAGAGAAAAGAAAAATGCATTATTCCAATGTAAGATGTTAGCCACAGGGGAAGTGGCACGGGGTATATGGAAACTCTCTGGATTACCTCCACAGTTTTTCTGTAAACTAAAATGAAATGTTTATTTAGAAAATGTCATTATGAGCTCAAAAATTTAAACATCTTTGATGGGATTCAATCAATTGCAACTTTTTGTTTGTTTGGAAGCCTAAAGCGTCCATTGCTGGCCTCTTCCAAGTTGCCTCTTGAGTCCCTTGCACGTGACCCAAGTCTTTGGACGTTTTCTGGATCTCTGGCATGACAGGACATCCCCGACGCATCTTGGACACTCCTGCTCCAGACAGAAAACCGGCCGTTTCTACAAGGAGGGTTTCTTCTGTTTGTGGGAAATGGCATTTCAGGCTCACGCCCTTCATGCCAGAGTTATTTTTAGAACCCTGCCGTGGACCTCATGAGTTTATATTGATGTTTCCACTTCCAATTCAAGGCTACAGTTATTGGTTTGTTTGTTCTAGTGAACTCAGCCTCTTCTGTGAAACATCTGTATCTCCCCCATGCTCCACCGAGAATCCCTGGTACCCAAGGACACGGGGAATGATGAAAATCAGAACACCCCGTATTACTTGTTTACTTTACCTCAAATTACACAACAGTTTCCGAACCGTACCAGGACTCCTACCACCGGTGATAATTACCCAGAAAAGCCTCTTCGTAATGTGAATGCTCCCTTCTCATTCTCCTTTCCAGTTTAGAGTGGTGGTGTAGCCGCCATGCCCGAGCATAACAACCCTTACAAATTCTACTCTTTTCTTCCTTTTTATTTTCACGATATGTTTTTATTGATTTCAGAGAGAGGAAGGGAAAAGGAGAGAGAGAGAGAAACATCAATGATGAGAGAGAATCATTGATCAGCTGCCTCCTGCACACCCCCTACTGGGAATCAAGCCTGAAACCCAGGCATGTGCCCTGACCGTGACCTCCAGGGTCATAGTTTGATGCTCAACCACTGAGCCACGCTGGCCAGGCTTATACTCTTCTTTTTAACCCACTTTTAGTCTCAGCACTCCATGTGCAGAAAAGCCACATAGTCTGTTCACCTGCCAAACTAAGTCTAGTGGGCCCGAGGCTTCCTTTCCATGCCTACACGTTCTGTCCCAAATGCCTGTCATGCTGCTAAAATCCCATTGATCTAAATCCCATGTTTCCGGCAGAGCATGATAGGAGGGCCACGTGGTCAGGTCTGGAACGGTGCACAGGGGAAGAGTGCGCAGCTCCGCGTGGGCGGTACCGGGTCCAAGGGTGTGGGGGTTTGCGATTCATGGTCATCTTTGCATCCAGAGAAACACAAGAGTTTGCCTTCCTCTCTTTCTTGCCTCATCACGTGGAGATTATGGAGGGGTTCTTCGCCAGAAACCACATTCCTGGTCAGCGGTGTTGATAGAGCTGGTGGTGTGGCCAGGAATCTCTTTTCAGGCATCAGCCTGTTTATCCCTGGATGCTGGAAGGGAAACCCGGAGGCCCAGCTTGTTTGGTACCCAGGATGCTGATTTTTCTTTCCCGTGTTTTGTAATTTTGCGTTGCGACCTCATGGTTAGTGGGGAAATGTCTCCGGGCTAGTTGGGGAGTGTGTCCTTTTGGGGTGGGGGGCTTGTTTTTATCTGCCAGATGCCCTTGGGGATATTCCCAGTTGAGACTGCTTATTGTGGATTCCAGATGGACCCTAAACCAGAGAGTGAGAGGAGTCTTGTCCTTGTGAATTCTCATGGGAGATACAGACAATTTCCCGCCCAGGCCCAGGTCTAAAGAGTTAAGCTTCTTATCTATATTTTCTGTAGAGAAGGTTGCCTATTCCATCCTGTCGCTCAGGGTGCAGCTCTTGGATGTTCCTGGCTTCATGTCCACACCGAGCCTTAACTCCTATCCCTGTGTGATGGGAAAAGCCAAAAAAGTTCCTATTTTGCCCAAACTGGCTACCAAGAGCCCCAAGCGCAGCTGTGGTGTCAGTTCACATGGAACTCTCCAGACTGCAAATGCTTCTTTCTTTTAACCTTTGCCCAAAGGTTTCGCTGAAAAAAAAAATTTTTTTTTTTTTTTACAAGCTCAGCTTTGCTGTGTTTAAAAGGATGTTCATTGTGTATCATTCAGGAGTTCTAGAAGTTCCGTAATCAGAGATTCTTCAGGTTCTTTAGTTCTAAATATTCCCAGAAATAAATGTCCCCAAACAAAATTGACAGCCCTTACTTCACTAGCTGTACTGACCCTGCGTGGGCGGTGGCTGAGTTTTCTCAAAAAATAAACCCTTGGAGGAGGTTTGGTAAAAGTGAGAAAGAACAGTAAATCTGATGTCTCCTTTTAATGTTTTCTATTTTTTAAAATATATTTTTATTGATTTCAGAAAGGAAGGGAGAGGGAGAGGGAGAGGGATAGAAACATCAATGATGAGAGAGAATCATTGATCAGCTGCCTCCTGCTGCACCCCACACCAGGGATCGAGCCCACAACCAGGGCATGTGCCCTGACCAAGAATCGAACCGTGACCTCCTGGTTCATAGGTCGATGCTCAACCACTGAGCCACGCTGGCTGGGCTGATGTCTCCTTTTTAGATCAAGAAATAAGGTAGGGTTGCTCCAGGGACAAGGGCCTCCATGGCGGTGCATCTCACTATACGATGTTAGGGTTTCTGTTTCTTAAATTATGGAAGAATAATACAATCGAGAGAAAGATATTTCATTTTAATCTCTTACATCTGTTCACGAGGTTGAAAAGGATAAAATAAGATAAAGCAGTGCTCTCTTGAGAAGTCCATATTTTCAAAGGCTTTTGGCATTAATGTGCTTATTAATTGTCACCAATCATCACTGTCATCAAAAGAATATTTTGTAAGATAGAGTGGCCTGGATGGGGCCAAGAGAGAGAATTTCAAGTTTCTCTTTGAACCTGAGTCACTTACAATGAAAAACAAAGGCCATTCAATCCTGTTAGTCGGAAGTGGATCCTAAATACAGTTTATTGGGGCTCTTAATTCACCCTGAAAAAAATGCCGTAATTATTAAAAGTGTCCAAGCTGTTAACTCAGAAACAACATATGCCACATTTACATAATGATTTGCATATAATTTCCATGTAATTCATTTAATGTCAAAATGTACATTTTCAGCCGCTCTGCCTTTTGCCCCCATGCCCTTCCCTGGCCCTTCTGTGTTAAATTGGGATCCTTACTTGTTGAAAGTTATTTATGAATGCATTTCCAAGTGACAGCTGGATGGATGTAGTCTATCATTTTGGTAGAGAAAGTTTGGATGTACGTACTTTTCAGACGGGATGGATTATTGGTTATATTGACTATCTGAATCTCAACACAATGGAGACCAGTCACTCATTTGCACCTGACACACATGGGCTCATTTTACAGATGGGGAAACTGAGGTTCGTGGAGGCCCTGCCTGGGGTGCCGGGGCCTTCGTTTGCTTTCTCTGCCCGGGTATTCGAAAGGTCTCCACCTGCCATACAAAGGGTTTTTTGGACATGGTTTATCACATACAAATATGTTTTGTGTTTTTTTAAAATCATTTACCAGAGCTCATGAGATTATTTGTGATGGTAGCTCTGGGGTCTGCGATCAAGGACAGGGAAGAATTCTTCTGTCTGATTCCATAAACATATTTACCCAGTGGGAGTGGCTAATTGCTGTCTAAGTGAATTGCAGGCCCCGAGCCTGCCCTCCTGTGCTAGCTTCGCCTGTGTTTTCTGCTTGGACTACTCTGCTGCCTCGCCCGCTCCCTGCATCGCTATTTGCCACTCGACAGTCGGCAGTCAGTTGACACGTGTCCGGGATGCCCTTTTCCACATCGCTGTGAGCAGTGGCGATGCCCCAGAGGGAACTCCTACGTCACCCGGTGTGACTTGGGTTCCCCTGAAAACGACCCTTGAGACAAGGACCTGGGTGCAGGTGGCTTATGTGGGAGGTGGTCCCAGGGTTAGGTGAGGGGCACGGAGAAGAAAAGCCTAAAGGAAGCAAAGCACTATGGGGCATGAGTGAGGTTGCTGCATTGGCCATGGGAACTCGATTCCACAGGCTCCTCCTGGGAAGTGTATGGAATGGAGCCAGTGCGTCCCCCCGGAAGATGGGAACTGCGGCCTTTATCCACTGGGTCAGACTGCCGTGGCTGACGGTTGCCCCAGGGGTTGTTCATTTCCCTGCACTTTCCAGCAGGGCAGGAGGGCGGGCTGAGCAAGCCCTCTAGAGCTCTTGCCAGGGACGGGGGGAGAGGTGGTAGTGAGAGGATGCACTTACCAAACAGAGTTGTATGGCGCTCAGATTGTTATCTTGAAATTAGAGGCCCAGTGCACGAAATTCATGCATGAGGTGGGGGAAGGGGGTCCTTTAGCCCAGCCTGCACCCTCTCCAATCTGGGACCCCTTGGGGGATGTCTGACTGCCAGTCAGACATCCCTCTCACAATCCTGGACTGCTGGCTCCTAATCGCTCACCTGCCTGCCTGCCTGCCTGGTCGCCCCTAACTGCCCCCCACTGCTGGCCAGGTTGCCCCCAACTTCCCCCTCCCTGCCGGCCTGGTCGCTCCTCACTGCCCACCACCCGCCAGCCTGGTCACCCCTTACTGCCCCTCCCTGCCAGCCTGGTTGCCCCCAACTGCACCCCCCCTCCCGCTGGCCTGGTTGCCCCTAACTGCCCCCCCCCGCCGCCCCGGCCGGCCTGGTCGCCTCTTATTGCCGCCCCTGCTGGCATGTTCACCCCTAACTGCCCCCCCTGCTGGCCTGGTTGCCCCCAACTGCCCCCCTCTGCCAGCCTGGTTGCCTCTAACTGCCCCTCCTGCTGGCCTACTTGCCCCCAACTGCCCCCCCTGCTAGCCTGGTCACCCCACGCAGCCTGCTGTTCAGTCATTTTGTCATCCCTCACTAATCCCCCTGCTGGCCTGGTTGCAGGCAGCCATCTTGTGAGGGCGTGAGGGTCAATTTGCATATTACCTCTTTATTATATAGGATAACTTACAACCTGCCTGGCACTGTCCACCCAGGCCTGGCTGAAATCAGAAGTCAGGCCAAACTGGCGTGAGTCGGTCACCAGCTGTGTCTAATACTGCACTGACTCTATATTGCCTGTCTTTTCTCTGCTAGGTTCTGACTGTTCCCCTTGTCCAGATCAAGGACTGAGTCTCAGAGGTTAAGTGACTTGCTCAAGGTCATCCTGAGTACTTTGTGTGTGTGTGTGTGTGTGTGTGTGTGTGTGTGCATGCATGTGTATCCTCTTGTGTGCAAATGTATAGAGAAAGTCGTGGTTAAGAATACAGACAGAGCCAGATGGCACAGGTCCGCACTGCAGCTGTTCTGTCTTGTCTGTGTTATCTTAGGCAGGCCACCTAACCCTCTCCCTGCTTCAGGTTCATCATCTGTAAATTAGGCACAATAGTGCCTACTCGTAGGAAGGTGAGCACTTAAAAGGTAACGGGGGTGAACCCTTAGGACAGCACGTAGCAGAGTATGTGTTACTAGGAATAGTAACTGTCCCAGTGTTCAGCGATACCACAGGTTTCTGGATAGTGAGAGTAACAGTCGCGTTTACTGAATTCCTGCTTTGATGCAGCTCTCTGAATACACCCCCTGATTTAGTCCAACTCTACTGGGAGGTAGGTACCCTTATTTCCAATTTAACAAGGGACTGAAGCTCAGAGATATTAAGTCATTAGCCTACCGTCAAGTGTCCAGGAGAGGTCAGAGCAGAGAAGCAATCCTGGTCTCCACACTCTCCCGCCTCACACTCTTCTTGTGGATGTGTTTGCTCATCTGAACCTTTCACACCGACTTTGGTGTGTCCCCCCGAATTGGGAATGGTGCCCACTGCCTGCCTGAGAACAGGCTGCGCCGGGCAGCTTTTCCACGCGACCCCGTGCAGCCTTTTAATGGCCACTCTCTCTTTGAACATTTGGAATGTGCAATGAACTCACTTTCCAACCCCGATTCATTCCCCATCCAGTCTTCTGTTTCCTCCCGGCCTGTTTGTTTTTTTCCCCCAGCAGTGAAAAGACTGGTAACTTTATGAAACATCTAAAGGCTGCGGTGGAAGTTTCCCGGCGCTTCGAGTGTTGTGTTGTGTTATCTTTGGAATAACTTTGAAGTCCCACCGGTGTAATGGAAGCCGTTATTATGTCATGGAGCTGCTTAGCATGCCTGTGGGAAACATTAATGCGTGCTGACATCATAGCTGGGTTTGCCATCAGTCAGTTTGTTTTGCTTCTTTTTGCTCCCCACTAGCCCACCCTCCCGCCCACCCGGACCCCCAGGCTCTTAAAGTAAAGGTGATGAGCTGACTTGTCGAGGACAAGGGGACAGGTATGGATGCCCCTCGCTGACCTTGACCTCAGCAGCAGCCGCGGCCTCCTGACAGCACAGGGAGGAAACGGAGAGACAAAGCTTTTGGCAGGAGCAGGGAGAAGGCTGCGGGCCCTTTGATTTGCCTTGAAAGGTTTTGATTTCGTTGGCAGTCAGACGCTTGATATATAAAACTTTTCAACGCAGTAGTCGGCACGGCTACCCGAATCCATTTGGTTCCGGTCATTTAGGATTAAGCTGATTGCCGGTGGCCCCGGTGTTGCGGGGGGGCTGGCCTTCACTGGGAAGGACAATCACAGTCCAAACCATCCCTTTTCTCCCGCACAAAAGGACACGGCATTGACCACGGGGGCTGCAAAGAGGAGACGTGTCGGCGTCCGATCTCTCCAATGGCTAATGTGTCACATGCATTGAAGAGCTAGCTTTCCGTTCGTCATGTGCAATTAATTTAATCGCCGACGCACTGTTAAGCATCTATCAGAAATGTGGCTTTTTCACGATGTATTAACCTGGTAATGGTGTCTTTCCTTCTCCCTTTAGACTGAGTCTGATTATTTCATGGTCTGTGGCGTGTTCTCCTGGGAACAGGGGAGAAATTCTGAGTTGTGTTTGGAAGGACCTATTGACACCTGATTTGGGGACTTGGGGTGGAGAGAGATCAGAGCATTTCTACGTGGAACACGCCTCGGGGATCCCGCCGTCACTTCTGGGCATGGCTGGCCCGCTGGCCCCTCTCCCTCTCACCTCTAGGCCTACGTGGCTGGGAAAGTCGGGATGGTCATTTCCTGTGTCAGTGTTTGACCTGGAAGATGGAAACCCTATTGTCTCCAGTGACCCAAGGCAGGAGGTGATTGGGGAAGCGAGGCTTTCTTCCAGCGGCCTCTGTGGAGAGCTGCATTTTCCTGCCCGGGACCAGGTTGCCAGAGTCATGAGGCCACAGAGCTGCCTACAGTCCCGCCAGCTGCCTTCTCAGGGAGTGTTTTTCCTGTGAGACGTAGGCTCCCTGGAGGTGAGAACAGTCGCCTTGTCCACCAGGCTCAGCTGCCTCCACGCACTTCTGCAGCCCCGAGAACATGGCCATTTTTAAGCTCAGTGTAGTTGCTGACCTCTGTCACTTGGTTAAAAGATGGCCCATACCCCCTGTGGAAATAGGCAGGAGGGACATATGACATACTTTTAAATATTTCTGATTAGAATGACATGAATGAAATAAGAGCCTGCCATGTAAGGGAGAACGAATCTCAACTGTTTGCAGATCAGCTTAGGAGTGGAACAAGGAGTTGAGCTCTATTTTCCTTCTGGGGTGAAGAATACAGGACGCAGGGGCACACGGGGATGAGCTGGCCATAATTCTCATCTTCGCCGTGTGTGTGTGTGTGTGTGTGTGTGTGTGTGTGTGTGGTCTAAGTGTTCACAACAGTGTTCCAATCAGAAATAAAAAGGGCTCACTCTCGGTTCCTAAGCGGTAGAGCAAGAATTCAAATCCAGAGCGGTCTGACTCTCTGAGTTATTGTATGGCACCCTTGACTTTGGTATTACTAATCTGCCTTTCTCTTGACCTTGGGAATGCATATCCTTGCTTGTTCATTTATGACCAACCAGTCCTTCACAACCTGTGTTCCTTTTGCCACGGAAATACCCCAAGGGCATGAGTTGCCCAAGCAGCCCGAGTTAGCCTATGAATGTTCCCTTCTTTCACCTTAAACCCATGGGGATCTCATGGCTGGCTGCTCCAGGAGCCAAAAATAATAGCTTTGGAGGTTCTGTCGGCCCCCCAATCAGATCAGGGTCCCGGAGAAGTGACCTGTTTTACAAATAACACAGGAAAGAATAGACTAAAAAAGTAATTTCCATTTTCCACTTTAATACCTGTGATGAATGAAAGAACACCTGATGACAAAACTCAAAGAAATTTGAAGTTTATAGAGGATCTCTATTTTGGTTGGGTAAAGCAAATCCTAAAGTTTTTACAGTGTGAAAATAAGGAGGAAGTAGTAAGAGCAACAGCAGATTACATAGTCATCATTCTTTATCATCATCAAAGCATATTTAGGCTCCTCGCTACTTTTGATCCTTCCAATGATCTTTTAAAGCAGGGAAGGCCAGCCTTCTTCACCTCCCCTGTAGCCATTCCCTTTTCTCATCTGTCTTTGAAGTTCTTCCCATTGAGAGGTAAGAGTGTATTTCCCTGACCCTTGAGTCTGTGTTTGACCATGTGATTTTCTTTGGCCAATAGGCTGTTAGCAGAGGTGATTAAAGCAGAGGCTTGGAATTGCCTGGTGTATGTGCTGGGATGGTTGTGCTTACTCTCTTGCCCCTCAGACATTGCCATGAATGGGAAGGGCAGTCCAGGTTGGCAGCTATTCCAGGGAGGACCTGTGCAGCAAAGCTTCCTCAGCTAAGATGCCCCAGACAAGCTGACCTAAAGCAGAGCCTCCCACGGGTTTGCAGGTTAATGAGCTTTAATTATATGTGACTAGAGGCCCAGTGCTCGATATTCGTGTATGGGTAGGGTCCCTAGTGGCTGCCGGCCGCTGGCCGGGGCCTTCCTTCATTCTGTGCTGCTCCCTGGTGGTCAGTGCACATCATAGTGAGCGATCGAACTCCCGGTAGGTCTAACTCCCGAGGGGACACTTTGCATATTAGGCTTTTATATATATAGATTGTTAGTTTAAGCCACAGAGTGTGAGAGATAGTTTGTTACACAGCACTAGCTAACTGATACATCAAGGTAAACCAGTGAGTAAGTTGTAGAGCTAGAAATAGAATCCAGATCTTCAAACATATGGTTCTATACACTTTACAACTATGCTATATTGCTTTTCATTCAGAGAGAAATTTATTTGGGAATAACAATCCCTCAAGACAGAGCCTTTACTGGGCAGGGACCATGTCTCCCTCATCTTTGATTCCTCAGTCTAGTCCAGTACCTTGTGCATGGTAGGCACTCAGGATATGTTTATTAAATAAATAAGAGGCAAAAATACTAGGGACATAACCTCTATCCCTTTGGTTTTATTTTACAGTTTCTGATTAATAAAAAATGAAGTAAAAAAAAAAAGTATATTCCATACGGTCAGTGAAAGTCAGCTTCTAAAAATAGGACACGGCGATTGCACAAAGAGGGCATGGTCGTCATTTTCTTCCTCAGACATCTGCCCATATGTGGCAGATTCCCTCTCTGAAGAAAGATCAAACCCCATAAAATGCATCATTTATATGCCACTCCCCATTATGAAACAGCATGGAGACCGTTAATGAGAAGCAAAGGCGAAGAGGAGTTCCACGAGTCGGTTGCAGGCAGACTGTGGCGAAAATGCACGGCCCTTTGGGACTGACACATAAGAAAAGAGCAACCATCGCGCCCGATGCTCAGCTGGCCCCCCGCCCTCACCCTCCCATTGCCCGACTCCCCCCCGTTGCCACAACAGCTTGAGGTGGAGCATTTGTAAAACCCACATGGAGAGCTTTCTCCTCTGGTATGTTTTTTCTTCTCTGAAGTCCAACAGTGTCGATGAAGGTAGCTGTGACATTTGCAATTTTCCATGCACCAGCCCATCCATTTCTGCCCCGGTGCTGCTGCCATGGTACAGTGACCCTCCAGCTCTGCCGATAATTACGGCAGGAATAAAACGAAGAGAGTGATAGGAGCAGAGCGTCGCTCTGATTGCCTTTTCATTATTTTCTCACAGTTAGTTATTCAGTCACAGGGAAAAATTGCACAGTAATTGGTTGACAATAGGGAAGCAATCGCCAAATCCCACAACCACGATATGTTTGCTTGTTGGGCATTAGACCTTTTATTCGTATTTTGATTAAACAGCGGGAGCATGAAACGGACATAGGAGTGTATCCTTGGTCAAATTCTGGTGCTTTTCTCTCTACCCCATTCAAAATGTTGAATGTAAGCCAGCACATACAGTAGACGTGTGAATACTATATGTAGTCTATTGACTTTCAAATAAATCCCTCTTCTGGACCCCACTTCATAAAGAAGGCACAGTGGGTGGAAAAGCATAGATTTTTTTTTTAAACAAATCAGTTTTCAGTCAGGTGTTTTATAAAAAGAAAATTCAGAAAACCAGGTTGTTCCTTCTTTTTGCATTTCGATTTTTCCTGAATTTAACTTTCTAAACCCAAGATCTTTATAAATGGATCCTTAGCAAACATTCCCTCTCACTTCCCTCTACAGGCGGGGAAACTGAGGCCCAGGGCGCTGACCGCGATGTTCAGAATGCTGACCCTTCCTGCTCCATCAAAACTGCCTTCCGCCTCCACCTCTGCACGGAGGGAGAGTGGTAGAGAAGCGAGACAGGTGAGATCTACGCCTGCGTAAGCATGCATCTCCACATGCGTGCCCCCCGCCCCTCCCTACACACACTACATGGGTGCTCCATGTTGCTCAACTGCGAACGTCACTGAGGTGGTGTCTGCTGCACATGTATGATCTCAGAGGGTGAGCTTCGTGGATTATCCCAGGTGTCCACGGCCTGGCCTGGGCCATGGGGCCATGACGCCTCGGGAAATGTGCGGTGGGGTGACGGAGGGAGAAGACCTCCTTCTTACGGTCCAAGCTCAGGTGCAGGAGGCCTTCCTCTGCCCCGGCTCCTGGCTGGACTCACTGACGCGCCTCTACTCTCTTCCAGCCGCACAAGCCTCCCGTGCGGCTCCCACACCCCCAACGCCCCGGAAATTCGAAGGGTGTTTTGTTTTCCTTTGTTTGTTTGGCTTTTTAAAAAAATGGTATTTGGTAACAAAACCTGGCCTGAGCTGATGGGAAGCTATTTATAGTTTCTATTTGATCTAAACATGCATACATTTCACGGCATACATATTCATGTCTTTGGTTACAGACTGCAGGCCAGACTCTGCTGCAATTTTATATGGGCACCATATTTCTTGCCTCAAATAGGAACAACTCTGAATTATAAAACACATTATTTCTGGCTCAAGGGATTCACGTATGGGGCTGTGAGCCTGTAATAATAATGATGATAATAATAATAATAATAATAATAATAATAATAATAATAATAATAGCTACTACTGTAATCCATTCTCAGTGTTTTATGTATTTCATGATTTTAATCCTTACAAGGACCTGACAAGACAGGTTCTATTAATATCCCTATTTTCCTAATGGCCCTTAGGAAGCTGAGGTTCTGAGATGTCCTGTAACGCGAGGCTCAGGGTTTGAACCTAAGGCAGTCTGGCGGAGTCCACACTCTTACCCTCCCCACTGTGCTTCTCCCAAGTCCGAGTGCCCAGACGTGGTGCTGTCCACAGAACCCGGCCCAGGCCTGCCATCGGCTTGTCCCGAAAGCTCTCTTGGGGACCTTCTCTCCTTTGGACTCTGAATTCTTAACTCTGGGCTTTAAGTCACACGCCTGCTCAGAGCCATCCGCCGATGCTGGGTTTTCATCTCCCTGCGATGCAAGTTTCAGAAGCTCCTTGCAAACGGGGGTGGTCGTCCGCTCCTCTCATACCACAGCCTCAAGGAGAAAAGCTTGCCTCTCACAGCCCAGCTGGGAACTGGCTGCCAAGTGAGCCCCAGATCGGTAGCCCTTGCCCCCCTTCAGGCACCTCCTCTCAGTCCCCGGAGCCTCCCCCCCCGTCCCTCCCAAGTCTAAGAGCAGGAGCCATGGGAATTTGCAGCCTGGGCATTCTACCAGGACCTTGTGTGTGGCCTTTGTGACGTGTGGTAGCAGTAATAAGTAACTGAGTGAGGAGGTTCAGATCTGGGCTCCTCTGCTAGTGTAGACATGGTCTTGAACTTGAAATTTCTCTCACACTTGGCTCTCTTCTGCCCCCCAAACCCCTGCCTCAAATCTGGAGCAGACACATGGTGCCAGAGCTAGAATTTGACTAAAAATATGGATCCAGTTAAGAGTCCATGCTCTTAACTTGGGTGATGATTTGACTTGGATGATGACTGTTGACAGCTCATTCTGCGTGGGTCACTATGGGAAGTGACTTGGATGCCTTGTCTCTGTCGATGCTCACAAAGCTGTGAAGGTACCACCACTGTGTCCTTTACTATGGGAAGAAACTGAGGTACCGAGACGGAAACTTGCCCACAGCCTCATACCTGCTCTTTCCATCAATTGCCACAACATCTGTAATGAGCCCCTTGGAGACTCAGGTGCTTCAGGTGACAGCCCCGCAGCCTTGCCTGGTCACTGGTGGCTGGGGCAGCTTTCTGGATCTCATCTGGGCTCCGACAGGCTTGACTCCAAGCTGCAGCTGGGGTTGGGGTCAGGTCTGCTCCACCTGCCTCTCATCCTCTTAGGACCAGGGACTAGTGCGGGCATGTTTTTCTCATAGTGATAGTAGAGGTGCTAGGGAGCAAACCAATCCGACAAACACACTTTCAATGTCTGACCACAGCAAAACCACTAGCATCCCATTGGCCAATGCAAGTCACATGGCCAAGCCCAACATCAATGGAGTAAGAAGTACACCTCACATACCAGGGTGCGAGGGCAAGTAGCATGGCTGCGTCCCACACCAGCGGAGAAAGGAAATGTACCCCTCCCAGGAACCTAGGGAAATCCCTCCTGACCAGGAACCCACCCCACACCACCCACGAAAAGGGAGAGCCAGGAGCCACCCAGGACCGCCAAGCTCGGGAGTCACGTTTCCTCACGCACTCTTGAGTGGGCACAGGTACCCAGGGCAGGTCTTCTGGTCATACAGGAAGCCAGGTCTGTGCAGTCTATTGAGCCTGTTGCCCTTACATTGGAAGGCATGAGGCTGCTCCTAAGGCGTGTGGAGATGGTGGGGTGGCCTGGGCAGTGGGCTCTGCCAGGGTGAACTCCTTCCCCCACAGACACACATGACCCGGTGTTTGCTCTTCTCTCTGGGGCCAGACCTGTCATTAAAGGATTAGCTTTCTCCCCGCTCTCTTTCTAGGCGTTTCCATGTAGCCTTGGAATGCATCATCAAAGTCCAAAGCAAGGACGTTTGAATTCTTTGCCTGGAGGACCTGTTTTCTTGTGTTGAAAGGGAGTGTTAGACGTTCCTAAATTTTGGAGCTGTGTTTATACTCAGAGAGAGGAGCGAACAGAAAAAGCTCCCGGTGGATTAATTTATTTGTATTTTGTTCTAGCTCCTGACATTTGGAAAAGGCTGGAGGATCTTATTAATGTTTGCTATTTTTGATTTGCTTTGGAGGATGCTAGATTAACCACAGAATCTTGGAAAATAGACTCGTTATTTTATTTTTGAGAGGTACAAGGTCTGAGGCTGTTTTCTCAAGTTCTGGCATCCAGTCCTCGGCTCTGGGGCTACCTCTGGTCACCACCCTCACCGGAGCAGACGTTGTGAATTGATCCCCATGACTGCTGCCCTCTAAGCCCCCAAATGACCCCAAACCCTTTCACCACAGCCCTCCAGGCAACCGCTACTACTTGGTCAAAGTTAATGCAACCTAGTTGCCATCCTTGCTCTAAAACTTTAATTTTTCAAATGCCAGTCACATAACTTTATCAAAATCTTTATAGAGTTCTGATGAAGAGACTGCTGTCTTCTGTTCTGGTTCTTATCAGGCTACTACTCAAATCAAAAATGGTCAATATCCAAACTCCTTAGCTTGCAACCAAGGTTCTCTGCCATCTCACACTTTCACTCCCCAGGACTAATGTCCTGATCCCTTTATCACCCCTCGTGAGAGGCAAATATCTCATTTGCTCTTAAGATTCCTGCCCTCACTCACTTTAAAAAGCAGGGGTGAGGGGCACATTAGTCAAAAGGCAAGTACTACAGAGGGTGATAGCTGCTTGGGGAACACAAGGAGGGGGCCTTATGAGCTGACTCCTGAAAGGTATCTAGGAATCACCCCAAGAAACTGGTCTAATTGAGAGTGTGGTTGCAGCTGGTAGTGGTGGTACTTGTGGAAATCAGAAACAGAATGAGCAAAATCTTGGCAGTGAGAAGAGATGGAGGTGCCATGTTCTGAGATGGGGACACTGGGCAAGATGCATAGAAGGCAAAAATTAAGAGTTTCCATTTTGGACATGTTAAGTTTTATATGACTGTTAGACATATGCACTAATTAGGGTGATGCTACTGACTATGACATAAATCCTCATATTTCCATGGCTTAAAACGAGTTTATTTCTTACTCATGTGATAGAGCAATGCAGATGTTCTTGTTGGGTGAGGACCTTCCACGTGGTGGTTCAAGGACCCAGGCTCCTTCCATCTTGTGGCTCCACCCTTCTCTAGGGTTGCATCCCACTGACAGGTGGCAAAGGGAACGTGGGGAAGATGCACTGGGAATAAACGAGTAACATGTCCCCATCTTCTGGGGTGGACGGCAGGAAAGGTAGTCCTTGGCCAGGTACTAGAGACAACTATACTATGTAAGGAAGTACATGGATATTGGGTGGTTAGTCATCTCTGCCCCGACGTCCAGGTGAAAATGGCAGTTGCCTTGTAGCATGCAAGTATCACAGTCGGGGCAAGATTGAAGCTGGAGATGTAAACTTGGGAGTCATGGCATGGAGAGGACATACACAGCCATGGAGACTGGATTAAATCAGAAGGGCAGGAGGCCACAAACGATAGGTTACGGGCTGGCTGCCTTTTCCCATTAAAGTTGTACTTGAACACAGGAATGAGCCAGGCTCATTCCTTCACATGTGACCTACGGCCGGGCTGCTTTCACAATGATGGCACCACTCCCCAAAGAAAGGCCTGCTAATTGTTCTGTGTCTTTCTAGAACGCTTATCTATGAATATCTATCCTATATCATCTATCTACCCACCCTCACACGTACATATGCACACACATACATTGTGATGCAAAATACTTGCATGTACATTTATCAGGACTGTGTATGCATAACCCTTTTAGGTAACAACAATGGGATCACACCATCCATATGGATTTATTACTTACCTCTTTCTGTGTGTCCTGTATCTTGAACATTTTTTGTAGAATAGTACATATACTGGGTGTTTCTCTCTCTGTCCTTAGTAACAGCCTTGTACCCTGTTGTATGGATTTATCATAAAACAGTCCTCTATTCACTGGCAATTAGATTGTTTATTTCTTTCTTTTTCAATGCCACAGTGTAGATCCTTATACATTATTTTTGAGCACTAAGACAAATCTCTCTGCAAGAAAAAAGTCTTAGAAGGTAAATGGCAAGGTCAGAAGAGAATATACATTTTTATTTTGATAGTTGTTGGCCAGTTACCCTCTGAAAAAGTTGTGCCAACACGCATTCCCACCAGCAGTATATGGGTGCTTATTCGTTTTCTAACCATTTAAAAATCAAGAAGGATTTGAGTAAGCTGATAGGGAATATATTGAAGAATGACTAGCGCGGTCTCCACATTATGGAAATGACTCTGACTTTAATCCCTTTAGAATATGATCCATAACATAATCTTTAATAGGCTATATCTATCTAATGTGAAACTCAGTTGATTCAAAACAGCATTTTATAACACACATTTAAAATTTTGAATTGGGATTTAAGCAGGACTGCGTGGCTCGTAGGAAACCATATCAACACAATAGCCCACTTTGCCTTTCAATGTGACATCCATGAAAAGGTATATTAAACATATCTATCATGTGATGAATGAAAGGTTTTCTATTAAAAAAAATATCTCCCACACTTCTCCCAGATTCTGTTGCAATGCAAATTTTGCATTACTGTTCTTAGTACATTTTTTTCTCGTAGCTAGATCTTTATTAAAGAAAGTCAAAGGCTATGCTTTTCATGTTATGAGGAGGGGTCATAATTAGCTAATGCAAATGCTCCAAAAATCAGATCCGTAATTAGCTGGACCCGCTGATTGGTATGACTTCCTGGATGCAGATCTTTACTGTTGAACATTTACTTTGTGCTCGCAGGATTTGTCTGTGTGTTTCCTATGTGTGATGAGAGCTTTTCGATAATTAGCTCCTGAGGGATGTTGCATTCCAATAGTGGAAGGATAATTACAGCCTTATGAAAAGTGAAATGACTCCAGGTTCCTTTTGTTGTGGTTTAATTGTATGCAACAAGTCCAGGAGATGTCTCATTTCAAATTGGGATAGTGAAGATGTAGCTTTCATTAAAAACAAAACAAAAAACGGTGTGAATTTGGTAAAATGGCAAATTGGTCTAATTTTGAAAACAAACAAGCAAACCACCCCATTAAAAAAAAGCCTTGTGTTATTTCATTAGTTCATAATTTTGATTACAAATTAAACTGTGGCAGGGTGAGAAGTTGTAAGGTTACAATGCAGATGAGATGGGGCTTGAAAAATTTCACATCAAAAGGCATCAGCTGGGGAAATGCCATTGTAATAGACTGTTAATTAGTGCCAACCACAAAAACAAAGAAAAGGAGAATGACAGGCCAGTTCTCACAGATTGTATAGTTTGGGAGTGACTTGGGAATAAGACACATTAAAAAGAATATACTTTCTTCAATACCTGTCCTGTTATTATTATTATTTTTTAAATTGGCTTTGGGGGCAGGTGGAAAAGCTTTAAATCCAACTGTACCAAGAATTTTTTTAATCCAAGCAACTGTGAAGTGAGAAAGGATGCTACTTTATACAATTATTAGAGGCCCGGTGCATGAAATTCATGCATGGGTGGGGGTCCCCTCAGCCCAGCCTGCACCCTCTCCAATCCAGGACCCCTTGGGGGATGTCCTACTGCCGGTTTAGGCCCGATCCCCAGTCGGACATCCCTCTCACAATCCTGGAGCACTGGCTCCTAATCGCTCACCTGCCTGCCTGCCTTGTTGCCCCTAATTGCCCCACCCCCCGCTGGCCTGGTCGCCCCATGCAGCCTGCTGTTCAGTCATTTGGTCATCCCTCACTAACCCCCCTGCAGGCCTGGTCGCCCCACACAGCCTGCTTGTTTAGTCGTTGGGTCATCCCTCACTAACCCCCTTGCAGGCCAGGTCGTAGGCAGCCATCTTGTGAGGGTGTGATGGTCTATTTGCATATTACCATTTTATTATATAGGCTGTGTTACTCAGCAATTGCTGCAATAATGCTGCATAACAAACTACCCCAAAACTCAGTGTCTTAAAATAACAGGCGCTTATTTGTCATCCACTGGTTGGCTGGGACATGACTGATGAGGCTGGATTTCAGGCTCAGGACTCCAGGATCCAAGCTGGTGCTGCTTCACTATCTTCCTTGAACCAATAACTACTCACAACATGTTCTTCTCACGGAGAAGCAGGAGCATTAGAGCCAAACCAAAAGGCACAAAGACACATATGTTTCTGCTAGGATCACGTCAACCAAACTTCCATTCACCAAAGCAATCACATGGCCCTGCTCAAGATCAGTGGGGTGGGGAGGTGTGCTCTGCCTAGAATCCAAGTAGAGGAGGAAATAAGTTTTAAACAAACTTTCAAATGATCACAGTAACCTGTTAATTATCATGGTTGAGATGATTTCCCCCATAAATAGAAATCAAGATCCTCCAACATTTATATATTTAGAGGCCCAGTGCACGAATTCATGCATGGATGGGGTCTGGCCTGTCCACCCCGATCCAATTGGGCAGGGCTGGCCAGGGGAGGGAACATGGGAAGTTAGTTGCCAGCCCCGCCCCCTGGTTGAACTTCTGGTGGAGGGGACAATTTGCATATTAGCCTTTTATTACATAGGATATATCTGTCTTGATTGTATCAACTTAAATTGGAAAATGTTAAAGCAAAGGAAATATGATGAGGTCATTCCATTTATAGCACTGGATGAGAAAGGACATTTAAGTAAAAAGCTATCCTTGTGCAGAAAGTTTCCAAACAATGGAAAAGTGAAGCCAACAGACTTAAAGGAGTATTTTCCATCTGTCCATCTTGAAAATCCTCTAGCAAAATGGTGTTATGTGAAAAGGAGCCTTGTCTTGAAAAACGCTGAAACTCTATCTCAAATTCCATTGTATCCATGCAAAACCTGCCTTGTTTCAAAGCATCCTCTAAGATTGTGCCATGAAATAATCCACTTAGTTGTGGAAGGCAGCCTTGTTGAAGCCATGTACCTGGGAAATAGTTGAGTTAGGGTATGATTTGAAAAGAGGAATAAGAATATAGAACAGCCTTAGTCAAGTGACAGCACCCGTTCCAGAATCACTGGTCTGTTTTTCAATGTTCTGAAGCAGAACATGGAGGATGCCCAGCCACTGTGTCCCTTCATCAAACCGGAGGAGACTAGAGATGCCCACACATCCCTGTTCTGGTCCACTGCATGAAGAAAAAAACCACAACAAAGACCCTAAAACTCATTGCTTGTCCCTGGCCAGTTTGGCTCAGTGGATAGAGCGTTGGATTGCGGACCAAAGGGTCCCGGGTTTGATCCTGATCAACGGCACGTACCTTGGTTGCAGGACTCATGCAGGAGGCAACCAATCGATGTGTTTCGCTCACATCGATGTTTCTCTCTGTCTCTCCCTCTCTCTTCCACTCTCTCTAAAAGTCAATGGAAAAATATTCTCAGGTGGGGATTAACAGCAACAACAAAAAAGTATTCTTAAATAAACCCTCCTTGCATGGGACAACGGCTTCTTGGAAATGGTGACAAGGCCGCCTGAAGGGAAAGTCACGGTATCTGTGTGAAGCAGACCCTGCCTGTGTCCTGCCCCTATCGCCCTAGCATTCACCATCCCCATCCCTACATTCTGATGAGTTCTTACTCTTGACACCTGTCACTCTCTGCCCAAGAATGCTTTCTGGCTGCTGGAGTTGGGTTGGCCCATGCACCCGGTAGGTTCAAAATGCTGGGAAAAGGCCCTATCTCCAGGGGGCAGCTCTCAAGGGTGATGGACGGGTGTCGGTGTTGAAGTGCCCACGCTTCCTCACTCCTCGTTCGGGACAGTTCTGAAGTGTGTTCTCTACCCTCTCTCAGGATTTGCCAGCAAGACGGAGCCCAAGTGGCCCGCAGCGGTAACCTGCTGGAGAATGTACCCTTTATTGTCTGCTTTTCGTCCCGACTCATTCCCCTGCTCCCCTACAGGTGCTTCCTGGGATCCCCTCCAAAATAAACGACTGGCACTCAGATCCCCGTGTCAGGGACTGTTTGGGGGAAACCCAACCTATGACACGGGGCACCTGCAGAGCTTGACGTCCCATCTGGTTTTGCTTCTCGGTGAATAAAGAAGCTCTGTGCGTGTCCTGGCTCACTGCTTCTTCCAGAGGATTCTGCTCGTGTCAGGACAGCATGCCAGCCATGCCGACAGGCATCTGGTTGACCACAGGGAAGCGTCCCCATAGATTCAGATTCAGGTCCAAATTCATCACATTTCCCGGGGGCTTGTCAGAAAATGGGAACTGACTGTGAAGGCTTGTTCTAACACCCAGAAGGCCCCTGGCTTCCAGGGCAGTGCCTAGCATGCCTGATGGGCCTTTTAGCCGCAGATAAGTGCCCATTCTCAAAGCAGTGAGGAAAAATTTCCTTATATCTTGGCATTCTTGGCAAATTTAAAATAAACAGACAATGAACAGGATAAAGCTTTTTTTAAAAAATATTTTTTTATTGATTTCATAGAAGAAAGGAGAGGAAGAAAGAGATAGAAACATGAATGATGAGAGAGAATCATTGATTGGCTGCCTCCTGCATGCCCCACTCCAGGGATCAAGTCTGCAACCTGGGCATGTGCCCCGACTGGGGATCAAACCCAGACCTCCTGGTTCATAGGTTGATGCTCAACCACTGAGCCACACGGCTGGGCAGGATAAATCTTTTAATACAAGGTCCTACCATCCTTGTAATGGAAACTGTTATATATATAAAAAAAAGCTCTGAGCCTTTTCACCTTCCTATTGCTATACTGGATGAGGGGACTGGTGAGGGAGTGTTTGCATATTTCCCTGATGTTCAGATTCAGTCTCCTGTAAGATAGGCCATTACTTTAATAACCGTTTAAATGGAGGAGGGGGCACTGCCCACCTCAAACTGCTCCTGGGCTCTGAGAGGGCGAACTGTGTTCAGAAGTTTTAACATGCGCATCTGGGGGTGGAGAACTTATGGGCGGAACGTGCTCATTGGGAGGGCCTTGTCATGCACTCCATTGTGGCCACTCCACGGTGGCCATTCCCTGCCAGTGTGGGGACAAGTAGAAGTTGACGGACACCTGGAAAGACTTCAGTGGCTGTTTGCGTTTCTCTTGAGCTCGGAGATCCTTAGAAGTGAAACGCTCAACTTTCCGCTGCCACGGATGGTGTCAGCCAGGCAGGTCCGGTCCTGGTGCAGATGAGCTGTCGGACTTGACAAAGGCTCCCACTAAAACGCATTCCCCTTGAAGCCTTGGGAAATTTGGGTGTTTCTCTCTCTAGCGTCACCCCCACCTGCCCCCAGAGCCACCGGGAGTCCTGGCACCGTTGGCCACCCTTCATGTTTGTGCATCTGCCTTGTCCGCATGGGTGGCTCTCAGAACGAGTGAGATGAAAGGGTCCGATGTCAGTGTTGACCAGGTCCAAGACGGATCCACAGGCTCACCTTCATGGTCCATCCAAACAAAAGAAGCTTCCGGTGGAAATTTACTTTTGAGCAGAATTAAAGTTTACTTAAAAAAAAAGTAATCCGTATTTATTTCCTTTTGAGGGAGGGGAATTAGCCAATTCATTTTTGTCTGGAAAAATAAAAATGAAAGCGAGAAAGAGACAACATGTTTATGAAGGTCAGTCTTGTTGATGACCACATGACGGGGATATGTTTCCAATGCAACCAATCAGTTCTGTGCACAGTTTTGCACACGAGTGCACTTTCCAGAGGCTCCTGCGTTCTTTTAGACTTTTAAATGGGAGCTCAGGCCCCATTTTTTTTTTTAAGTTCTGCTTCAGTTGAACATTTTTGGAACTGAGGCATGGGGTTATTTTTCCATTATGAAATACATAGTAAGGCATTTTTGAAGTTATTTAAGCAAGTATATTTTTTCTTAAAGATGACCAAGTTCTTCTTGCCATGTTGCCTTTACTATGAATTACCCTCATAATCCTCACCAACCTTCTTACAGAGTAGGACAAAACCCCAAACATGTGCTCTTGGGTCCAATCTCAAGTGCTCGCTCAGTCAGTTCAGCTTAAGGAGGTTCTGCAGCCCGTGCCTCCTTTGTCACCTTTGAGTAAATCTCAATTTCAGTCGATTTCTTTGTAAACAGTGGGTAATCTTGTCGGAATGCTCCCTCCCTTGCTTAAGGACAATTTGTCATTTCTGTCCACAGTTGTCTCTCCTCACCTCCACCCTCACTCCAAACATCTTAACGCATTTCCTCTCCTTCAGAACCTATATAAATATACGTGTCTTTGTGATGCTAAAAGCTAATCTTTGTTGTCTCAGGCTTTGAGGAGGGACACTTACCTTAAGCCTCTTAGGTCTGTGTGACTGGGAGTGAGAGCACTGGGAAGGTTTCTGGTTTCAAGGAGCAGGCTGTCCTGGGACCCTGGCGGGGTGGCCTTCCCTGGAATTCCTGCCCGGCCATCTTGTAGGAAGCATTTTCCAAACCATTTGTGGCTGTTACTGCTCTGTGCTTGGATGTCTACCAATGGAGCATTTAACAAAGAGGAAAGCAGGAAAGAAAAAGAAGAGAGAAGAGAAAAGGGAAAAGAAAAGGGGAAGGGAGAGAAGGAGAGAGGAGAGCAAAAGACTCAAATAACAGTCCGCTATTTCTATTTTTCGATGCATATCCTATGTAATAAAAGACTAATATGCAAATTTTCCCTCCTCCAGGAGTTTGACCAGGAGTTTGGCCAGACCCCACCCATGCTTGAATTCGTGCACCAGGCCTCTAGTATAAATATAATCCTTTTTCTAGTGGTGGAAGTGTTTTCTTTCTGTTCCTTTTCTTCTCTCTCTCTTTCTCTCAGGGTGTTAAAAGCCCGCTTATTTCCTTGAAACACAGTAGTCCTATGATCAGGCTTATGCATTGGATAATAAGGTACAGCATCTCTGACTTGGCATCGAAAGCTCTTTGTAAGTCCCATATGTCTTCATGTTGTGGGTCCACAAACCAGCTGGCAGCCATTGGCCTGGATGGATGGAGGCCCTCATCTCCCAGAGCATGTAGGAAGCACCTGCCTCCCACCCCCCTCACCCCCCTTACCCCCACCGAAGAGGTCCAGGGAGGTACAGTTACTGAGAGAGGCGCTCACAGAGAGAAAGGGACAAGACTGGTTTGGTTTGTTTCGAAGACTCCCTCTGGCTATTGTTTGGGATTTAGTGAAATACATTTAATACCCCAGAACTGGTCTGTCCTCTAGGATGGAAACCCATGTCTCTTGAAATACAGGCCTCCATCTGCATGATAATCATTTAGGGGGCGCTGTTAAAATGCGACTTCTCATGTCCCAGGTCTGCTGAATTCAAATTTCTGGGCGCAGAGAACAGAAATCTGTTTTCCTAGCAAAACTCCCCTGGTGATTGTGTTGTAACTGAAGTTTGAGAACCACTTCCCTAGCTTCCCACCCTACCCCAAGCTGTTTCAGCTCCAGTGTGCCCTTCAAGGTCCCCGGGCCAGTCCCTGCTGCCTCTCCTTGATGGCAATGCCTGAGAGATGGGACTGGTGTGAGGACCTGTTGATTGTGCCTGTTTGGCTTTGATTTGCCCCCACTTCGCGTGATGGGTCTCAGGTTTCCCTCTGGGGGCACTACCCTTTTCCTCCTTTTAATTCATGTCATCAGACAGGGGCCCACATCTTTGCACATCTAGGAGTGGCCAATCAGCACAGTCCATCCCTCTGCCCCTCCCCCTCCTTGTGATTGGTTTGATGGTAGACACATGACTAAGCTAACCCTATGGCATGCAACCTGGCAATTTTGCCAGAAAAACAGAGCAAGAGAAACTCTCCTTTTGCTGGGATCACTGGCAGCAAGAATAACGCAGTCCTGGAATGTCTGGGGAGGAGGCAGAGTCACCTGTGTGTCACCAACGATAGAGATGATGAGAGTTGAGAAATGCAAAGGGGAGAAACTTAACCCTGTTGGCCCTTTTGAGTCTCAGGATTCAGACCTGTCTGCAGATACACCTGCCTCGGCAGTTTCCAGTTCTCTGAGACTGTGTCCTCTTTCCTGTCTCTGCCAGTTTGACTTGGGATTCCGACACTTTGCACAGAAAGAGCCCTAATTATGAAGGGAACATGGAAATAGCTGATCCCCTCCAGGTTCAATGTTGATCTGGTTTAGACCAAACGCTGGGTGTTTGGTGCAGGGCCAGCCTTAGACCGAGTGGTATTCAGTAAAACATGCTGGGTAAATGGAGAATTCTCCCCTTTGCATTTCTCCAAGAGTCTCTCCAACTAAGTCAAGTCCTAGAACATTCTGTAAAATAGTTCCGAACACACACTATGTCAAGAATGCGTATCCTTATGGGACAGTGGGGTAGACTATTGGAATTGGAGTCTCATGGAACATTTCAGACTTAACCTTCATAATACACTCTCCTCAGACTCTATAGTTAGGTGTGACCTGTAGTGGGTCCAGACGGTCCAATTCATTATTATGGTAATGTTCCCTCGTTATAACAATACCTACTTGAATTCCTGGAAAAGGAGCAAGCTCTGTAGTCATGGTCATTGGGAGGAAGTTCAAGCTGTGATTAAGAGCAAGAATTTTGAAATCGGACAGGACTGATTCCAATTGCTATCTGCCTAATTCGGGCAATTTGCCGAGAAAGTTTGTCTATGTGAGGTAATAATGGCATCCTGTGCATAGGTAACGGCAAGAATTAAATGAGATGATGTATGTAACATGCTTAGCGCAATGCCTGGCCCATAGCAATTTCCCAGTTAACCTTAGTTCCTCTTACCACGGGCCTCACTCTACCTCTGTGGCATTTTTGTTCCACTTTTACCATATGTGGGTATGTTTCCCAATTGTCTCTCCCACTGCCCACTCTGCAGCTCAAACGCATCCGCTGTTTTCTGTATGGGTTTCTGTTTAGCAACTAGGGTTGGCTATAAGTCTTTGGGCCTCAGTTGGGGCCTATCTGTGGGTTTAAGAACTCTGTGCACTTGGTAACCCATTAGTTAAAAGTTCCCAGGAAAACACCTCCATTTTGTATTGCTTAATCTCACTCATCCTGTCAAGGCGCTCTAAAATATGCTACTTGTCACCTGCTGGAGGAACTATGAGTATGACACCCTGTGTATGAAGTTGGCCAAGAGTCAGAGTGACTTCTGTGCTTTATAGTTTTCCTGCAAAGGCTACCCATTGGTAAGAATCTTCTTTTGAAGCTTCCAAATTAGAAGATAAATTGCATTTTTAAAATACCCAAAGATTTCCTCCATTTTTTTTCCATTTCTTTGATGCATGTAATTCTTTTGACTTTGGTCCAATTCTCATCTGTTGGCAAATGACCAATTGCCAGATTCCAAGCGAAATTCAGAATGCATTCAGCTAAAACAAATCAAGTCCGACAGTTGTCACAGAAGCATTTAACCAAAATTACTTCAACATTTTAACAATCCTTGACATTTTCAGGGATGTCTTTGAAGTACAGAGCTCCCCAAATATTTAGTGTTAACAGTTTTAGACAGGTGTTTTGCCAGAGACATGTAAAGATGCGTTGACTGAAGATGATTATTTCGCAGTGAGCTTAGCCTCTGGAAAAATATTTATGTCTTAATTGGATGGAATTCCACCTGTCATTTTATCAAACACTTTGCTTATGGTCCGTTTTGCTTAGAGTCCAAGAAAAATGAAAGCATTTTAGTGCGAGAATTAATGCAACACATGTTTGGGCTTTGTGGAATCACAGCATTTGTTTGGCAATAATTATAAGAGAGTGTTTTTGGAACTTGAACGGACTTTGCAATTAGAAAGTACAAAATTGGGTCTGAAAAGAAAGCTGAAGAAAGAAGAAGCGTGATGAAAAGTATTGCAAAGGCCCTTTGGGAGCAACCCAAAGTTACAGCACTGAAAAGTCACTTAATGAAAACTCAAATGGGAAAAGGCAAAACACACATTTCCTAGGGGCTTCATCCCATTCTAGGGATCAGCTGTGTTAGTACCTGGCACATAGTAGGTGCTCAGAAAGAGGGAGCTTCCTGCCTTCCTCTCCCTTGCTTCTCCCTTCATTTACTTCATCATTCTACCAGCTTTTGGGTCATTGAAAGCATGATTTCAACAAGGGATACTGAAGACAGAAACCAGAACTTGGGTGGGTTTCTTTTTCTTCTCCACCTTCCTCCCCCTCCTCTTTCTCCTCCTCTTCCTCCTCCTCCTCCTCCTCCTCCTCCTCTCCTCCTCCTCTTCTTCTTCTTCTTATCAACTGTTAGATCAGAGTGAAGAAATCTCTTTCCTTTGCTCAGAAAGTTCTTGAGTTCTCGGTGTGATTATAGTGGATATAGTGTCAGGATGTTGACTTTATTATCGAGAGGAATGCGATTGGTTAACACCTTGATGTGAAGAGTGTTTTGGGGGCACTTTCAGAACCTCTCATTGTGGGTGGGAGTATCCAAACACCGAAGGCATAGAAGGTCCAACTCACATCAAAATGCAAAATCTCACCGCTGTTAGGTGGGACCTAGGGAGACAGAATGAAGAGCAAATCCAAGTAGAGGAATTGGTTCGGAAGTTCCTGAGGCCTCCCATTGGCACTCTCAATCTCCAATCCCCTTGCCCCGCCCCTGCCCCCCCACCCCCCAATATGTCGGGAGAAATAGTCACAGTGCATCCTTGACCAGTCGGTCGGTCGGTGCGATGCTGTGCTTTGTTCTCTACAATGTCGAGACACAGTCTGAGGGCGCTCTCGTTTTTCCCCTGGTCACCAGCTGTTGTTAAGTTGCAGGCACTTCCGACGGTTGGGTTTCCTGGTAATTGGTAGCGGTTCCTCCTTGTTCTTGTAGGCAACCGAGCAGCCAACACCCTAAGAATGCTAAATCATGCAGACACAGGAAGGATGAGTTCAGGGATCATCTTGCTGATATTAAGATGTTGGGGCTTCATTCAATAGACAAATTGTGGTTTTTTTTGCTGGACAAGCTGTGCTGTGCAATACAATTTTTCAGACGTAGTATTTTGAGGGGAAATGTGCTAAGATGCTCAGCTCTTTTAAAATGATGATTTCAAAATTAAAAGTGTCAGCCAATTATTGTTTAAATGTTAGTGGGAAAAACAGGAGTGGAATGTTAAGATTGGAGAAGGGTCAAGATGGACTGGACTCTTCCAATTTGGGCATTTCACCCCAATCTGGAGGTCAGCACATCTCTTGGGCCTGGACAGGGTGCTACCATGTCCATCAACCCTGCCCTCTGCTCACCTCCACTTCTCCTGCCTGGCTCCACTCAGTGCTCACATGGAAACTCAAAAATCCCCTCCCTATTATGGCTTTCCTGACTATCCCTTCTTCTTCTCCTCCACCAGCTGTCTGTGTCTCCTTTTAATATTCTCCCATTGCACCTAACCCTGTCTTTCCATTGCAATTATTGCTTAATAGTATTATTTTTAAAAATTTCATCACCTTTCACCTACAGAATACCATCAGGTGTGTTTTTGATCTTCTGATTCCTGGCACCAAAAATGGAGCTTAGTATATGGTAGCTAGCTGCCCAGAACATTGTTGTGCTAATGAAAGGACAAAGTGTAGGCCACTTGAGGGGAGGGAGTGGTGCTTTCTCCGTAGATACTCTTGAGAAAACTTAATAGAAATGGCGAGCGTGCAGCTGTGCCCTGAACAAGGGTGTATCCTCCGCTGATGTTCTCGGTTGCAAGCAACAGAAGTGGGCAGCAGCTGACTTAAGAAAAGGAATTTACTGGAAACAATGTATTGGCTCCAGAATCCATGAAGGACCAGAACACGGAACTGAACCAAGGAAGGTCCAGCAGGGATGACTAAGGCCAAGTTCACTCCAGTGCACAGCTTGGCTGGGACAGTGCCTGTTACCCCCACCTGCCCAACTCAGTGTGGTTCCCATGGAGATGTGCTCCACTGCCGGCATCTTCGATACTCTCCTGCAGGAATCTAGGTCCAGATGAGGGCGTTTGATTGGCGGTCCGGGTTGCTTGCTTGCACATCTACTGCCAGGAATCTCGAAGGGGACTATCTTATCCTTTAGCTTTCATAGTGGAATGAGTGCCTTTATCTCACCAACACTCACAGGGTGAGGGATTCTCCCTGTTGTGGACGGAGTTGCATCCCCCAAAACTGGTACGTTGAAGCCCTAACCCCCAGTACCTCAGAAGGCAACTGTCTTTGGAGATGGGGTCTTTAAAGAGGTTACTAAGTTAAAATGAAATCATTAGGGTGGACCCTCATCCTGAATGACTGGTGTCCTTAAAATAAGAGATCAGGACACAGGCACACCCAGAGGGAGGACCATGTGAAGATACAACGGGAGAGGATGGCCATCCATGAACCAAGGAGAGAAGCCTCAAAAGAAACCAGCCCTACTGACCCCTTGATCTCAGACTTCTAGCCTCCAGAACTGTAAGAAAATAAACATCTGTTGCTTAAGCCCCCCAGGTGTGGTTCTTTGTTGCGGCAGCTCGAGCCAACTAACACATTCCCCCAACACGTAGATTCTGCAAATAAAGACACTTGGCAGTGCAGGGAGTGGGAGCCGGAAAGATACAGCGAGGAAAGGAATCCCAGCAGAATTATCCACTCCAGCACAGACAGGGAGGTGGACACGTGGGAGACACATCACGGCTGGAATGTGGGAGGGAATAAAGAACACTAAAGCTGAGAAGGGGAGTGGGCCTCCCCTGACCCAGGCACTGGATTCTAGGTCCCTTCGGAACCTCGGCAGGGACAGGGAAGCAGGGAGTAGATGCTGGACATCCATTTAGACCGGGAGAAGCCCAGGATTTTTTCTGGCCTCCTTTGACTGTCTTGTGCGGACTGTCGCTTTGAGAGTTGAAGGACATGGTGGAGCATTAAAGGTGTCTGTACCATGAAGACAGACACGGAGAGAAGGTTTCTTTGCTTCCGGGGCTTTGGATGGAAATGTTTGCTGGCTTGAGACCTGGATGGACACAAAGGCACTTCCGTGCCCGTTGCTTTGAATGGATTTTGGAGAAATTCTCCATGAAGTGATCCGTTTCCTGGCTGGGAAGGTTAGGAAGAAGCTTCCTGACCGGGTCCCTTCAGTGCCGGCTGTGAAATGACTTTGAGTCTCTTGACCCCGGGAAGGAAATGTGGGTGGGGTCCCTCTCCGCCGTGGAGGGGGTGGCTGCTGCCGATGGTATCAGCCAGGGGCCTTCTCCTGGGCCCCCTACATGCCCCGCTTTTGTGTGCTCGCAGGAGAGGGAGCCGGGAGCAGGGACAAGGTGTGGCTGATGGGGCCTGATAAACCCCACACAAAAAGCCCGCTGTCGCGCTGAAAGGGTCTCCAATGTAGCTCTTTAATTTCCTCGCTTAGAAATGTTTCTCCTCTTTTCATCCCCAGCCTTTATCTTAACTTCTCATCGGAGCAAAGCGGCAGCCTTTCAAATTGAACAAATAGGTCCTCTGCCCGTGACAAGATGTACCTCATTTTCTCGGCAAGCCTTCAGCAAGGTCACACCTTTTTAATTTATTTTCTGTAAGAAAAATCTAGTTGCCGGATAGAACAAGGGCCCGATCTCACTAGAGGTCATTTCTCAAGCTAGTCATAAAGGAGAATGGGATTAGAGCCGGCTCATGTCCCCGCCCTCACCTCGCTGCCCACGACCACCAGCGCCCGGGAGCAGGCAGCTCTGCGTGGACCGTTCCTCCCCCTTATTGTGCTGGGGGTCCTTTCCTGGGTTTATTTGTATTTCACACATTACTCTCCAAACGCACTTATTTCGACATTGAAATGGGAGATCGAGAATTGGCGTGTGCTTAGCATTTCCTAACACAGAATGCAGGGCCAGAGGAGAGTTGGCTCGCCATTGATTTGATTGACGGAGCCATGCATCTTGCCCACCACTGCCACTTGAACCTTCTTTCCCCATACATTTCTTTTTTTTCCTGGTTGTTTGAAAATTGAGAGCAGTGATTTTACTCTGAAATAAAGGCAAAGTTGTCATTCTTTTTAAGTTTTAGTTATTGGATAATTTACTAAAATCTAGTCAACCCGACGATCCTCGAATTCCTTGGTTTTCGTATTAAAGCACTATTTTTCTGATTGTGAAAGTAGTTACCATGAATATTCATATGTGTAACTATGTAGAAAAATGTCTGGAAGAATATACAGGGTGGGCAAAAGTAGGTTTACAATTGTTGACATGGGAAATAATATAGTAATTAATGAATAACAATACAAGAACAAACTCTTTCGTGTACTCACCACTGAAAACCTACTTGTGCCCACTTGGTATATTAACCTTTCATAGTTATTACTCCTGGGGAGGCAGATAGAGGCAGGAGGAAAGAGGGGCTCCATATATTCACCCACTGCTTAAATGCTTTGCAATGTATTTACATGAAATATTGTTAAAGAAAAAGAAAACAAAAATACCTTTTCTTCACAGGATAGAAAGGCTAGCAAATAAATTAAAGTCACCTATAAGCTTACCTCCCAGGAAAAATCACTGATGACCTTCTGTTGTAATTTTCCCCCACACTTTAATCCTGTATATTCTTTAACCCGCCTTCCTTTCACAGCTTTAGATTGTGAGCATTTTTCCAGCTCTTAAAGGTTCTTTTAAAATAGTGTATTCCATGCCTGTGCAGCATTCCACCATCTATGCATACTTAATGCGCTGCGACATTTTTAAACCTGCTTCTTGTTTTCAATTTGTGGCCGTATTAAAGGGAATTCTGTAGTAACCCTCCCTGCGTGTACACATTTGTGGACATCTCGGATCATTTCCTGAAGCTGGAGAAAATTCCTCGAAGTCGAGTTACTAGTTCAAAGTAGAGACCCTAGTCAGGACTAGTGATGCATTTTGCCAAATTAAACTCTAGGAAGAGTAGATCCATGTAAATTACTACCAGCAGTATTTCAAAGGATCTGTTATCATTTTTCTTTTTTGCTAACTCTCCAAATTTGATGATGGAAATGGATTATTTTAATTTGCATTTTTAAATTTTTAGTGATGTTAAATATTTATCATTTTTTTATTGATTGTTGGTATTTCTAGTGAATCAGCTGTTTGGTTGTCTACACCATTTTTTCAAAACTGGGGTTTTCATTTTTGTTTTACTGATATTCAAACACTCATTAGAATTTAAAGATATTAATGCTTTGTATACAAGATATTTTGCATTCTTCGTAATTTATCAATTTTTTAATTTTAATTACTTTTTAAAAGATCATTGTTTCTTCCATCTTTATGCATTTAAATCTACCACTCATGTCCTTCATGGTTTTTCTATTCGAATTTAGGCTTAGAAACTTTTCCCCACCTTAAATACAGGTAACTATTTAATATTCTACTTAGATACTTAATACTTTCACTCTTTACATGTAACTCTGTATTTATTTGTGTATTTATTTATTTATCCTCACCCAAGGAGTAAGGATATTTTTTCTATTGATTTTAGAGAGAGTGGAAGGAGAGAGGGGAGGGAGAGAGAGAGAAACATTGATGTAAGAGAGACACATTGGTTGATTGTCTCCTACTCAAGCCCCACTAGGGGTAGGGATCAGACCTGAAACCCAGGTATGTGCCCTTGACTGGGAATCAAACCCTCGACCCTCTGGTTGGCAGGCTGACATTCTAAACACTGAGCCATGCTGGCTAGGGCTCTGTTTTGATTTAGAGTTTATTTTTATATAAAACTAGAGGCCTGGTGCACAACATTCATGCACTGGGAGGGAGAGGGACCCTCAGCCTGGCCTGTGCCCTCTTGCAGTCCGGGACCCCTTGCGGGGAGTGGGCCTAAGCTGGCAGTCAGACATCCCTCTCACAGTCCGAGGCTGACCCCTCGCTCCTTACCACGCACCTGCAGTGGAGGCAGGAGAGGCTCCCACCACCACCTCTGCGCTCGCCAGCCGTGAGCCAGGCTTCTGGCTGAGGGGCATTACCCCTGTGGGAGCACACTAACCACCAGGGGGCAGCTCCTGTGTTGAGCGTCTGCCCCCTGGTGGTCAGTGTGTGTCATAGCAACAAGTCATTCTGCTGTTTGGTCGATTTGCATATTAGGGTTTTATTATATAGGATAAGAAAGAAATTAAATTTCATTTTCTAAACAGTTCATTGATTATTCTAAAACTGCTGATGGTATTCATGTTCTCAAGAATTTGAAATGCTAGAATCTATATCCTGTTTCACTGATTTCTTTGTCTCTTCCTGGGTCAGTAACACAATGGTTAAATAATTGTAGTTTTTTAATGTTTATATATTTGTTACTTCCTTACTCATTATCCTTCTCTGCCACAGCATCTTCAATAGTCTTGCCCATTAAATTTTCAGATAAATTTGGGTGGGGGTAAGGAGGAGAGATCAACCAAAAGACTTGTATGCATGCATATAATCATAACCAATGGACAGAGATAGCAGGGGGGTGAGGGCATGTACAGGAGTGGGGTGGGGGGGCAAAGGGGGGATATGGACACACATGTAATACCTTAATAAATAAAAAAAATTATTAAAAAAATTTCCTTTCATTCAGTACTCACTTATAAACGTTTGGCACAGGCCTATCTCAGAGATGTTGCAGGTTCAGTTCCAGACCTCAATGAAGTGCGTTGCAATCTTCTTGTTGGTGCATGTTCTTGTCGGTGCAAGTGGATACGTAATTTTATTAGAATTGACTTAAAGCCAGCATTGGGAAGTATTGACATCTTCGCAATATTAACTTTCCTATCCATAGGCATGGTTTGTCCTTTTTCATTTTTAGAAAATTGTGTTCCTCAATAATGCTTTTCCTTCACATAGGCCTTAAGTATTTCTCATTAAGATTATGTATTTCAAATTTTTACTGCTATAGTGAATTGAATGGTAGTTCACTTTCAAGATGCAAAGTATCGGGCTGTATCTAAGAAAATTAACTTTAGTGTGGCTGGTGTTACTCAGTGGTTGAGCGTCAACCTATGAGCCATGAGGTCATGGTTCAATTCTCAGTCAGGGCATGTACCTGAGTTGAAGGCTTGATCCCCAGTGTGGAGAGTGCAGGAGGCAGCTGATCCATGATTCTCTCTCATCAATGATGTTTCTATCTCTCTCCCCCTCTCCCTTCCTTTCTGAAATCAATAACAATATATTTTTTAAAAAAAAGAAAATTAACTTTAAATGACTTGATATTAGTAGATAGAAATACAAAGTACTTCAAGATCACTCTCATTATTGCCACTGGCTATGTTATTGCCACTGGCTATGTATCCTTTCTTGAAAAGAATTCCTTCACTCATTTGTTCATTTATTCTACAATCAAGAAATCATTACTCAACAAATATTTATTGAGTAGCTACTATGTGCCAGGCCGGTGATACAGTGGCGAACAGAAGTAGACATGGCGCCTGCTCTAACGGAGATGACCCTCCAGTGGAGAGACTTCCACAAACAAAAGAAAAAGTGTAAGTCTGATAAATCCCAAGAAAATGGACTTGGTTGGAGAGATCGGAGAAACCTTCCCTAAGAAAGTGATAATGAAGATGAGGACTGAAGGAGCAGAAAGAAGGAACCGTATGTTCAAAGGCCCTGGGGCTGGAGGCAGCACTGTGAGTTACGGAAAGAAGTCCAATGTGGCTAAAATACAGCGAACAAAGGGGTGCATGCAGGGAAGCAGGTCAGTGACGAGGGTAAGACCCAGCTATCAGGCCAGGTAGGCCAGGCTAATGCTTTTTATCTTTATTCCAAGAGGAATGGGAAGAGTTGTAAGAAGAGAATTGATTTTATGTTGTTTTTCAGAAGAATTACTATGGCTGCGGTTATGGAGAACAATTTGAAAGAGGCAAGAAGAGATGAGAGTAGATGAAAGAGGCGGCTAGTCCCACCCTGGCCGGTTGCTCAGTGGTTGGATGTCGGTCTTAGGACCGAAGGGTCGTGGTTTCGATTCCAGTTAAGGTTACATACCTCGGTTGCAGGCTCAATCCCCTGCCTCGGTTGGGATGTGTGTGAGAGGCAGCCAGCCAATGGGTTTCTCTCATATCGATGTTTCTCTCTCTGTGTCTCTCCTCTTACCTTCCATTCTCTCTAAAAATCAATGGGAAAAAAATATCCTTGGGTGAGGATTAACAAAAAAGAAAAGGCTAGTTCTGAGGAGAAATAAATGTAGCTGTGACTAGAGGTGCTGGTGGAGAAAGAGAGATGAGGATTGCATTTGAGAGACAGTTGAGATGCACGATTCACAGACCTTACTGGTAGGTTAACCATTGAAGGTTGGACTCCCGGGTTTTTGGCTTGGATAATAGGAAAACTGGTGGTGTCATTCAATAAAATAGAAAACATCAGAAGAGAACCAGGTTGGAGGGGAAAGAGCTATAGTTTGGTTTCCGACAGGTGAATTTTGAGATGCCTTTATGACATCCATGGAGACGTGTGCAAGTTAACTGTTGGATGTGTACTAGGTGTACCGGTTAATAATGTGGATTTTGTAATCAAAGAAAACACGATAATTTCAAGAGAAACATTAAAAGTGCTTTATTCAAAGTAATGTCCATCGCTAACTACACACTTCTCCATCTTTCAGGTAATTTGTGGATACCGTCCCAATAGAACTTTTCTTGTTTTGAGGCAAACCATTCAGAGACCCAGTTTTCCACTTCTTCGTACGTTTTGAAGTGCTGCTCAGAAAGTGTGTGTGCCATCGATCGGAACAAGTGGTCATCTGAAGGAGCAAGGTCTGGTGAATATGGTGCGTGGGTTAATACTTCACAGGCAAGATCTTTTAACATGTCTTTAACTGGTTTTGAAATGTGTGATGGTGCGTCATCATGAAGCAAAATTACTTTGCCGTGTCTGGCAGATTCTGGTCATTTCACGATCAAAGTGTGGTTCAAATCGATTATTTGTTGTCGGTAGCGATCAGTATTAACGATTTCACCTGGTTTTAGAAGCTCATAATACACCACACCTTCCTGATCCCACCAAACGCAGAGCATTGTCTTCTTTCCAAAGCGATTTGGCCCTGCAGTCCATGTTGATGGTTGACCTGGATCAACCCATGATGTTGTGCTTTCAGAATTCTCAAAATAAACCCACTTTTCATCTCCAGTCACAATTCGATGCAAAAAAGGCTTTCTTTCTATCCGTTGAAGCAACATTTTACTGATGACTTTTCGGTTTTCCATTTGTCTTTCATTCAGTTGATGTGGCACCCATTTTCCTTCCTTTGAAATCTTTCCCATTGCTTGTAAATGATCAGAAATTGTTTGCTGAGCAACATTTAATCTTTCTGCAAGTTGTTTTTGAGTTTGACATGCATTTTCATCCAATAATGCTTGTAATTGTTGGTCTTCAAACTTTTTCAGTTGACCTGGATGTTCTTTGTCTTTCCCATCGAAATCATCACTTTTAAAGCATTTAAACCAGCACTCACAAGTATCTTGAGATGGAGTATGTTCACCATAAGCTTCCTGAATTATATGATAACTTTCAGCATCACTTTTCTTCAAAATAAAGTAATGAATAAAACTTGCCGCAAATGCTCTTTTTCTGGCACGAAATTCGACATTTTCAAGTTTAAAAATATCTATGATGTTAACACCTTCAGAAAATTTGACATATGAAGTTTTGAAGCTTGTTGTCAATACAACAAAATAGCCTACATATCAAATCGCATATATATTGACATATGTGTAACTCCATCTATTGAAAAAAAATCCGCATTATTACCCGGTGCACCTAGTATGTTTGGTGGTCTGGGGAGAGGGCTGAGCTAGAAATCCACATGTATGAGTCATCTGTAAAGGGGTGGTAATTGAAGCTAGACATTGCCTGGAGAGCAGGCATGCAGTGATAAGGGAAATATGCATGGGACTGAGTGAGTCTTAATGGCTGGGAGGAAGATGCTGAGCCTGCAAAGGAGATAAAGAGAGTTCAGAGGGAGTGCTAAGTCATCAAAGCCAAGGCAAGACAGTGTCTCAGTTACACCTGTGGCCAATTGATTTCCGACAAGGGCGCCAAGACCAATCAACAAGAAAAGAATAGTCTCTTTGACAAATGATGCTGGGACAGTTGGATATCTACCTGCAAAAGAATGAAGTTGAAACCCCTACTTCATGCCCTTTGGAAAAAATAACTCAAAATGGATCAACAACCTAAATATAAGAGCTAAAACCATAAAAGTCTTAGAAGAAAACATAGGGGTATGTCTCTATGAGCTTGGATTTGGCAACAGATCCTTAGATATGACACCAAAAGCATAGAAAACAAAAGAAAATAATGGGTCAATTTAGACTTCATCAAAATTAAAAATGTTTGTGCATCAAAGGATATTACCAAGAAAGTGAAAAGCTGATTTACAGAATGGGAGAGAATATTTTCAGATCATACACCTGAAAAGATCTAGTATCAAGATTGCATCAAGAGCTATTATGAGAACAACCACCAAAAAATCTTAAAACAACAAAAAGACAGATGAGCCCATTAAAAAATGGACAAAGGATTTGAACAGACATTTCTCCAGAGAAAATATACAAGTGGCCAGTAAGTATATGAAAAGATGCTCAACATCATTACTCATTAGGGAAATTAAGGAAATGGCTAATTAGTTATTAGGGAAATGCAAGTCAAATTCACAGTGAGATGCAACTTCACACTCACTAGATGACCGTACTCAAAACACAAAGCCAGGAAGTAACGAGTGCTGCTGAGAGTGTGGAGAGCCTGCCTGGAACTCTGGCGCACTGCCGGTCAGAATGTAAAGTGGTTCAGTCCTATGGAAAATAGTTTGGCAGAACCTCAAAAATTAAACATAGAAGGAATCATATGATCTCACAATTCCACTTCTAGAAAAGGACCTCAAAGAACTGAGAACAGACATTTAAACAAGTTCATAGCAGCACTATCCACAGTAGCCCAAAGCTGAGAACAGCTCCAAGGTTCCCCCGTGGATGAATGGACAAACCAACTGTGGTATATGCATGCAGTGGAACATTGTTCAGCCATAAAAATAACAAAGTATTGCCCAGCTGGCGTGGCTCAGTGATTGAGTGTCGACCTATGAACCAGGAGGTCACAGTTTAATTCCCAGTCAGGGCACATGCCCGGGTTGCAGGCTCAATGCCCCAGTGTGGGGCGTGCAGGAGGCAGCTGATCAATGATTCTTTCTCATCATTGATGTTTCTCTCTCTCTCTTTCCCTCCCCTTTCCTCTCTGAAATCAATAAAAATATTTTTTAAAAACCATGAAGTACTGATACTTGCTACAATGGGGACGAACCTCCAAAACGTGATGCTTCTTGCAAGCGGCCAGATACCAAAGGCCACATACCATCTGGCTCCTTTTTTTATGAAATATCTAGAAGAGATAAATCCATAGATACAGAGCATGGCTTGGCAGTGCCCGGGGCTGGGGGAGTGGGCAGTGGGGAGAAGCCACTTAGCGGGTAGCGGGTTTCACTTTGAAGTTCTGGAACTGAAAGCAGGCGAGAGAGAGGTACTTTAAGTAACTATTAATATGATTTGATTCAAGTTCCCTTTGATCAGGCCTATGCCTCGGGAAATTAGAGCTACACACACACACATACACATACACACACCGCATTTACAAATACTCTTCATTTTGGCTGTTTTAAAAATGTAGCATCGTTCCCCAGCCGTTGGCTGTCCTGGTCCACATTTTCCAGGTCTCCCTTCTTCATAGGAGTTGAGCTATAGGAGCTGACGGGGTTGACATGAGCGGGTGAGATGGTGACGATCTGTTAGAAATATATCAACGATGAAGGCGTCCTTGTGTGAAGGGATTTCCACCAGGGGGTTAAAAGACGGGAGCCGACCCAGAGGCAGATGCAGTGACTTAGAAGCAGTCAGAGAAAGAATTCCAAGTGCAAGCCGAAACACAAACCTGGATTAAACCTCCCAAAGACGAAGGGGCTTTCATTCTGGAGTTTGTTTTCGTTTTATTTCTCTCTCTCTCTCTCTCTCTCTCTCTCTTTTTCTTCTCCTTCAAATCCCAACCCCAAACTGGTTGTCTCAGATGAACAGGGAGCAAGTGTAATTAACCAAATAGAGCTGTAAAGGGGGCATGATGGGATACGGAGAACATTTACATATGATTCACGGGTTTGGAGAGATTGCAATTATGTGATAGATGCTCAGAGAGGCATCGGGAGATTGTGCTGAGAGCTCTACTGGGAAACGACCCACACTTGGCAGTTCATATAATTAAAAGAGTAAATATTTTATGAAGATGAAGCCAGGAAGGTTTCACCAGCACCGCACTTGGCCTGTGGTGAGGAAGCACAAACCGAAAACCGCACACACTCTTTCTCCCCGCAGAGCAGGGCTCCGCTTCTCTCCTGGAAGTCTGGACGCGGGGATGCTGTGCCTACGTGATTGACAAGCCGATGTCTATGGCTGGAATTAGGAAGCAAGTGGAATCCAGGTCCTTGGTACATGGTGGATGGAGAGGACACGAGCTGGCATCCAAAAAGAAAGGGACAAAAACCAAACCCAAACCTTTCATGTCATTTGCCCTCTCCTATCAGCAGGGACCATGCCCACAATGTGAAAGTTGAAACCATAATGTATTTTTCAAAAACAACAGCAACAACAAAAAAAAGACAACAGTAGAATAGCCTTCTGATCTTGGGATAGGCCAAGGTTTGTTAGACTTTAAAGAACTGACTATAAAAGAGAAGATTTGCTAAGTTAAACTTGAATTAAAATGAAAACCTCTTCTCGATGAAAGAAACTGTTGTGAAAATTAAAAAACTAACTACAGACTGGGCAAAAATATTCACAAAATATATATATATTCCTATCCACCATATATAAAGAACTCCTGTGAATCAATAACAACAACAAAAAAATACAAAGCAATTTTAAAATGGGCAAAACAAACCCGAAATGGCCAAACAACTTGAGCCCAAGCATCGTAAGAGAAGATAAATGAATGGCCAATAAGACTATGCCAAGGTGCCCAGTATTATCATTCATCAGGGCAATGCAGATGAACCCACTCAGCAGGATGGCTCACTCCAGAAGCCTTGGCCGGCTATCTCCATGCCCGTCCTCATCTCCCGCCTCCAGCTGCTGGCCAGGTCTTGGCTGTGGTTTCCCCTTCTTGTCTCTGGTGACGGTTTCCTTTGCTCCTCGGCTTCTGCCTTAGGACACTCTCTCCCCAGTTCTCCCTTCCACACTGGCAGCAGCCTCCTTACCCAGATCCCCGATTCCAATCCCTGGCCTCCACTCTTCTTCACTCTGTTGCGTAGCTGGCCGAATCGCTCCCGGCCCCGAGTTCTTGGTGAGTTCCCCAAGCCTGCAGGTAGAGTATGCCGTCTCTTCGTATCCTTGCCCCTTGAAAACCTCCAAGTTCTGGCCTCACCTCAAGAACCCTGTCTGTTCCAGGCCTGACAGACTACCTCTACAGATTCCCAAATACACAGGCTCTGCATCCATTTTTAAAAATGTTTTTATTGATTTCAGAGAGGAAGAAAGAAGTAGAGATAGAAACATCTGTGATGAGAGAGAATCACTGATCGGCTGCCTCCTGCAAGTCCCCTTCTGGGGATCGAGCTCGCAACCCAGGCACGTGCCCTTGACCGGAATCAAACCCAGGACCCTTCAGTCTGCAGGCCAACACTCCATCCACGGAGCCAAACCAGCCAGGGCCCAGCCTCTTTTCTTTTGTATTTTCCTGCGTGTGACTTGGGGCCTCTGTCTGCCATCTCCTGCCTCCTGTGCTTGCCCATGGGGAACACTGAGGAATCTGCCTCCCCATTTTCCTTATGGCCCCTCAGAAGCCCGGGATCGTGGCTCCCACACTCCTGTGAGCTGGTTATTTTCACATTCAAGTTCCCCGCTGCCCAGTCCTAGCCAACGTCTCCCAGACCCATGAGGTGGGTCACGCGGGGGCCGAGGTCAGCAGGGAGCGGATTTTCCAGGCTGGGGGGAGGGGGCATGTGCCCAGACTCGTGCCTGTGAATGACCCATCATCTTCTGAACTGGAGAACAGTGTGTGTCTTTGTTTTAGGGGGGGATGGCTCTGTCAGAAGACCCCCCTCTGGGGCCCATAGTGTGGTGACTCACACCCTGGTGCTTCAAGCCTCATGGGAAACTGTGGAGCCCAAGTAGATTTTTAAAAAATATATTTTTATTGATTTCAGAGAGGAAGGGAGAGGGAGAGCGAAATAGAAACATCAATGATGAGAGAGAGAGTCATTGATCAGCTGCCTCCTGCGGGCCCCACACTGGGGATTGAGCCCACAACCCTGGCATGTGCCCTTGACCTGCCCTTGACCGGGAATCAAACCTGGGATCTTTCAGTCTGCAGGCAGATGTTCTATCCACTGAGCCAAACCGGCTAGGGCTGGCTTTTCTGGGCCTGTGTTTCCTCATCTGTAGAACGGGCCTTCAGTGGAGGTGTTCACTGAGGCTGTGTTCAGCAGAGGGCAGGGCCCACGGGCAGCCCTAAAGCACTAGGGAAGAAGCCAACATCACAAACAAGTCAAAAGACCATCTGTGTATGGGCTCAGCTGCAGTGAAAGCCGGAACTCTGATATTCTGATCCTAACCCAGGGCTACGTCCATCTCCAGTGTTTTCCATGATGGAGACTTGCTCCTTCCCTTGATAAGCACGCTCCTCCTTGGCCCCGGGTTCTGTTGCATGTGCTGGGAGTTCGTGTTATTCAGCCGGGATGATAACAGGGATGCAGAGAGAGTCACTTCGAGTTGCTGCATGTCACTGAAACGTCTTAGCTCTCAGCTAAACCGCACAAAAGCTCTTGCGCTGGGCGCACACATCTCCGGAGCAGAATGGGGGTCTGAGTCCCGTGTCAGGGTTATAACCATCATCACAGCAAATAACATCTTTGCTATTTCGCCGTCTGTACATCCCTGTGTTCCAGCTCTGAGCTGTCAGTTTCCTATTACCCCCTGCTTGCCGTCTCGCCGGCACCCAGGGTTCAAAGTGGCACCATGCACCGGGCTTCAAGGTGGCGTCTCCGCTGTTGCAGCAGATGGAACACGTGTCCAATCACATGCCTGCCCCCATCGCCCACCCAGTGATTTCAGCCTGAACGGACAGGGTAAGGGACGCTCACTCTTGGTGGGGAGGTATTTTGTCTGCTAAATGGTTTTCAGCGAAATAATCAAAGTGGCCGTGTATAGCTCCAAAGTGCGGGCAGGGACGCGCCAGGGGCAGTGCTGGGGTTCCTATCCAATCTGCCTGGGTGACAGGGACCTGAAGGCGACAGTGCAGCTCCAGGAATGGCTGTGAGCTTCCTGGTGGCGGAAATGGACAGCGGGCCGGGCAGCGGGCGAAGCTCGTCATCCACGGACATCAGGCCTTTCAATGTGTCCACGTCCAGCACCTGCCCCACCTCCTGCGTGCCCAGGTGTGGTGGCTGTCATCTCCCCTGGGAGGAGGCAAGTCCTCTGAAGGCAGGGGATTTCGGTCCTGTGTTAACTGTGCCTGGCCTGGAGTAGGTGCCCATAACTATTTGTGGTTTTTTCAAATAATATTGTTATTGATTTCAGAGAGGAGAGGGAGAGGGAGATACAGAAACATCAATGATGAGAGAGAATCATGGATTGGCTGCTTCCTGCACGCCCCCTACTGGGGATCGAGCCCGAAACCCAGGCATGTGCCCTGCTTGGGAATCTAACGGTGACCTCCTGGTTCATAGGTCGATGCTCAACTGCTGAGCTGCATCAGCCAGGCTTTGTTGACTGCTCCATCCACATGTACAAGCCTCCTTTGGGCACTTACTAGGATAGTATTGGGAAGGGAAATTGCCATGCACAAGACGTAACGATAAAACCCCTCTGCCATCACAGCCGGTGTACATTTCAACACTTGAGTCTCTGCCCTCCCTGGGATGTGGCAAGTTCATGGCCTGCTGAGCACACTCCATGTTCTGGGGGCTCATGGGCTGGGTCTCCACAGCACACACACATGTGTGACTTTGGCCTGCCCTGCATTGAGAATATAATTACAATCACTGGCAATCTTTAAAACCTAGCAGATTTTATTTTAAAATGTGAACTTCTGGGTTTCCCTCCATGATAGGCAGGCACCCACCTCCCTGCAGGGCAACGTTGGCCGGAGCCGAGGAGTGGGTGGCCCCACGAGATGAGCCTTCCTGTGGCCTCCAATGTGTCCTAGTCCTTCCTGGGCGCACCTCACGTGACTCCCTTCCCCTGAGGACTTTCCGGTTTGCTGCCGGGAGATGTAGGTGCTGTGCAGACCAAATTTTGTCCGTGTGGGTTTGGGTGTGAGAGAGTCCAGGCAAACGTGTTCAGAAGGGCGTTGGTCATAGGTGGCAAAGCAAACATTTTGTTGAGGACAAGGAAAAGGAAGAAGGGTTGATTTCACGTGCAGGTGATGGTAACTTTCCAAATCAATAAGAACAAGTTTGAAAATTCCAGTATGGATCTATGGATCTATGGTGTGAAAATTGAGGGCGAATCTTTCTCAGGGACACCTTGAGACCTCAGCCAATGTCACCTTCTCGAGCAGTTTTTTAAAAAAAAAACACGTTTATTGATTTCAGAGAGGAAGGAAGAGGGATCGAGAGATAGGGACATCAGTGATGAGAGAGAAGCATTGATTGGCTGCCTCACACGGGGACCGAGCCTGAAACCTGGGCATGGGCATGGAACCGTGACCTCCTGGTTCGTAGGTCGGCGCTCAGCCACTGAGCCACGCCTGCCGGGCCCCGAACAGTTTTTAATGGTAAAACACCAACTTGTTTCAGATGCAGAGGCCTTCTAAAACTTTGACTTGGGCGTATTTTTAAACGTATGTTTTTTGCCACTCCTGTGACTTTGGATGAGAATTCGATCTTGCCAGTTGGGGTTGGCTGGCCATATTGTGTTCACTACCCTTGGCACTGTACCCCCTGCCCGCCATCATTGACAGGAGGTTCCACGTGGGGTTCATGGTCAGGTCGCAGAGTTCTGACTGCCCACGAATCCTTGTCCCAGGGTCTACTCCAAGGGAACCCAAATAAAAGAAGTCTTTTGGGAAACCTGGGTCCCAACTCTCTGGTGGGCGGCTTTGGCCAGGCATTGCAAAACTGGAATGGCTTTGGGGCCCAAGGATTTCTTTGGGGCCCAAACAAGGTTTCATGACCAGCCGAAGCTTTTAGAGAATTTCCTCCTCATTTTGGACGGTGAGAGTTGGGAAGGGAGAATTTTTCAAGTCCCATGCACTCATTTGCATTTAAATTTGAAGTCAAAATGAAGGCTTTTACAAACTTTTAATTTCTATTTAATTATAAGAATTTCACTGCAGGGTATCTATCTGATTTAAAAGAATAATTAAAATTAAGTTTAGCTACAGTGATTTGCCACAGCGTATGTCTGTCCTTCAGAACATTAAGCAACAGCCAATTATTTGTGGCTGGAGGTGCTCTATATGTAAATTCCTGCCAGACTAGAGTGTGGTGACAGAGAAATCCAGATGATGAGCATCACGTTGCGAGTTTGAACATCAACGCCTAATAGATGCGTGAGTCGTTACCATTACTTCTCCTAATATCCTCAATTAAATGATTTAAAAATAGAGCGATAGATAAGCAAGATCAATTAATGTTAGAAGATGATCAAAGGGATGTGGTTCGGCATTGTAGAGGCTGTAAATGTGATAATGGCTTTATCAGACAGGAGAAACAACTCCAAGTGGCTCACACTGCATGCATTGAAGCTCAGAGGGGTTTTATGTATGATTAATCCAATGGGCTTTTTGTCATAGGGAGAGTTTTAAAAATCTCATCCATTCATTTGAGGGGGAACAAAAATCATTCAGACATTAAAATGGATGCTGTTTTCAGTGGTTGTATGTCAACCGTAATAAGTAATAACAACCATCAAAAGGTCCCGGTCCTGGGGACCTGTTGGGAGGCATCTGCAGGGGGGGCTGGGAGCTGCCAGCAGCAATCACATTGGTCCTCTGAGGACTCCGAGAGGGGCCCTCGCTCGGCGTCTGTGTCTGAGGTCTAGGCTGGAGGCCAAATGCAAGGGGAGAATCAGCCAGCAAGCCTCCGCTCAGATGAAGGATGTGCCATCGGGAATTTGCAAGTGGCAAGGTGAAGGGAAGGATCATTTCTGAAAGGCTCCATTTATCTGCAGTGTGGATTGGGGTTAAGAAGGATTCTATTATTTATACCCTTCTGCCTTTCGACAAGGAATTCGGTAGTTTCCCCCTTAAAGAAAAAAAAAAAAGAAAGAAACTGTAAAACTACAGAAAAAGAGCAAAGCTGAGCAATAAGAGGGTGATGGGTAACAATTATGGTGGTTGCATCTACTAATCGAGGGGAAGAAATGTTTGCACTTAAAAACACATTTTGGTTTGGAGCTTCCTAGCAATCAAAGCAAAAAGGGAAGCATGGTTGCATTATTATCAACTATTCTTATTTAAAACTAGAGGCCTGGTGCATGAAATTCATGCACAGGAGGGGGCAGTCCCTCAGCCTGGTCTGCACCCTCTCCAATCCAGGACCCTTGGGGGATGTCCGCTCACCTGCCTGCCTGCCTAATCGCCCCAACCCCTCTACCTGCCTGCCTGATCACCCCTAACTGCCCTCCCCTGCCAGCCTGATCGCCCCTAACTGCCTCTGCCTTGGCCCCCCGCCACTGTGTTTTTGTCCCGAAAGTAGGCAGGATGACCGGAAGATGTCTGGTCGACCCGGTCTAATTAGCATCTTACCCTTTTATTAGTATAAACAGAAAAGTGATGATTTTTAATTTCTAGGTGGATTTTTTTCCTACAAAAATAAGGAAGTGAATACAATATAGATGCTGGGGGGAGGGAAAAAGGACTGAGAGAGAGAGGGGGGATAGAAGGTAATAGAGCAGGAAACACAGAAATAGTTCCTCTGTAAGTTACCCTGGTTCATTTGGCCAGAAGGCTTTTGTCGGATGGGAGCAAGTCAGCAAGTTGTGAGGCGTCTGTCCATCTCAGGACGTCAGTGTCAAAGGCCAGAAATGTCGCCACAATGACAGGATTTTGTTGACAATGGAAGCGGGCATCGTGGCTAATGGCGAGAAGGGGACTGGATGATCAAACATTGGCTTCGCCACGTTAAGGGGTAGTTTAGTGATCTTGAGGAGAGAGAATAACAGGTGGTGGTGGGCGCAGGATGGCACCTTGACCATCCAATGGCTTCCTGGCAGGTGGCTCACTGCGTGAGCCATGGCTGGATTTCCCCAGCACTGAGGGGCTCGATCCCTAAGTGGCTCATGGGCCACTGCCCGCCTGCATTGGCACAGCTATGTGGGGCTTACGGGAAGTCCCTGGGCATGCTTTCTGATTAACCAGGCCACCGTATTCTCTTCCCCGGCCACGGAATCCCAGGGCTAATCTCCTAGGACTCCATGGTCTAACGGCAAAAGGGCATAGCCCGCTGCCATGGGCCAACTCCCACCGGGACATGCGCGGGGAGACAGCTCCTGGGCTCGGCTGTTGTCTGAGCCCCGGGTGGGTGTGCCAGGAACCCCCCGCCTCTTGACTCTTCAGCTCCAGTGCCCGAGGGAACTGGCGTTTCCTATCTCACCTATCTCTGGGTGTGACACTAGGAGCTTGGGCTGGGGTGACCAGTTTGGGCCCAGATCTCCTGTGTTGCACTTACTGGTCATGAGGCCCTGGGAAAACTAGCTAATTTCATTGAGTCCGTTTTCTCATCTGAAAAACACGTTTCCGTGAATTGAGGAATGGAACGCAACGCGGTCCAGGCCCTTGAGCATAGAGACAGTGCCCGCTGTTCATCGTCCCGTTTAGAAATATGTTTTCCTCATGGTGACAAGGCAGAGTGAGTAAGAGACAATCCCTCGAAGAACTCTGCGTCTGCTGGGGAAACACCGAGACGCTGGGACCCGTGAGATGAGGAAAGCATGTGTGGACCCTCCACAGGTGCAGGAAGTCTAGCTCCATGATTTTTTAAAATATATTTTTATTGATTTCAGAGAGGCAGGGAGAGGATGAGAGAGATAGAAACATCAGTGATGAGAGAGAATCATTGATCAGCTGCTTCCTGCACACCCCACACTGGGGACCGAGCCCACAACCTGGGCATGTGCCCTGACGGAAATAGAACTCTGACCTCCTGGTTCATAGGTTGATGCTCAACCACTGAGCCACGCCGGCCAGGCTAGCTTGGTGATTTGTACTCCAAAGAATGGCGGTGGCCCAATGGCCACGGCTGAATCAGAAGAACCAGGCTCCAGTCCTCGCTGCCCGCTGTCTGAGCCATGGCCAAAGGCCTCTGGTTTCGCTGCCTCACCTATGAAAGGAGGGAGGCTGATCTGAATGCGGGTCCTTTATGTTCCTTGAAGACTATGAGCAATAAGGAGGCAGGCAGGCCTGCGAGGTAGACAATGAGCACATGGCAGGGCTCAGACAGACCTGAACAATGGCGGAGAGTTTATCCAAGTCTCCACCCAGTTCCACCTGGAACTCTTCCCCAAGAGCCAAAGCCTTCCCATTACTTTCCATTAGCTAATCCCTGGTACCCACACAATGCAAAGAGGCCAGGTGGAGTGTGGTGTGCATTCCTGCACAGTGGTTGCTCACCGTGCATCACGCTCATGTGCAGAAGGTGACTGGGATGCCATTAACATGAAGGGTCCCATCCAGGCTGGGGACCGTGATTCAGTTCGGGGAAGGCAAGCCGTGGGGCGGCGGGGCCGGGGGGGGGGGGAGGAGAGAGTGGAGGGATGGGGAAGAGGAGGGTCCCAGCTGCCTCCATGGCCAAGAACACTGAGGGTCGCTCAGCTGGCCCGCGTGCACTGAAGCGTAGGCACTGAGCTTCATCAGCACCGTAATTCCATTTATGCTCTTACGTAATTAAATGGAGACTTGAATTGTGCTTTTTAAAAGATTATGTGACCATATGTAGCTTGAACAAGGGCCAACTTAAAAAAATACACACAACCTGGTTTTTTCACAATTACTTTCTATTAAGTTAGGACTTTGGGATTTCTTATCTTTCCCCCCCCACACCCAGCCCTGTAAATTTGAATCGAATCCAGTCAGTAGTTAATACATTTATTACAGCTTAAAATATTTATAAGTTAAAATATGCTTTCAATATCCTTTAAGACAAATTAAGATCTTGCGGAGTCCAGCTCATGTGTCAGACGGAATAGCAGTGCCCCCACACGCTGAGGGAATGCCGTGAGCTAACGTTTCAGGTGGCTTTGTAGCAAATCAGGTTTTAAACAGAAAGTTTTAGAGCCGATCCTGAGTAGCTTAATTAGCAAATGGTACCCTTAATTCTTAAAGTAAGTCAGGTTAAGGAAAACAAAATCTTATGTCTAGCGTAAAGGCACCACGTTTTGAGAAAGTAACATGTGGGGAGTGCGTATCTTGTACTCAGTAATTACTATTAGGGCACTTGATTCAGATTTATAAATGAAGCCAGCCGAGAATTTTTGTAGAAATTCATGTTATAGACAAACAACAACAACAAAAAAAGGTAACAGTTTTCCATGAGATCCAGCCATTATTTTAAAGTACTATCAAATCAGTAGGGAAAAAATCACTGTACTTGAATCGTAAGGAAGAGAATGTGCTCAGTTTTTGCTCTTTTTAATCAGCATAAACTGTTCCTTGCAAAACCCTGACCAGTCTATGAATATGCAATAGCTCTTATTACGATGCATTAGAAAACTCAAGTGCCATTAGATAATGAAAGTGACCAGAGGTATTTCCTGGTGCTTCAATTAATACCCTGGTGGTTCAACTGTAATGACCAAACTCAATTGGAGTCAAGTTCAGATGTGAATTGTACTTAAGGGCCTCAGAGTCACTTCTTAGTGGATTGGTTTTTGAAACACAAAAGCACTAAATTAAAATAATTGTTTTGTCTGGGAGTTTTTTGCATTGATTACCAAAGTGGGTGCTCCCTCAAACTCTAGTATTAACACAGCACCGTGGGGCACTAGTACCTCCCACCCGTGCCCTGTGCCTGGCACATAGTTGGCACCAGTAAATGCCCTGAGTAAGTACATGAAGAGTATTAAATACTTATGAAATGAATGAGACTTGAGATCTTAATGTTAGCAGGCTTGCCTTGACTTGAGTTCATTGTGCTAACTCAATCATGCTTTTAATTTAAAAAAAAAAAAATCTTGCCCTAGCTCAGTGGTCGGCAAACTGCGGCTCGCGAGCCACATGTGGCTCTTTGGCCCCTTGAGTGTGGCTCTTCCACAAAATATCATGGCCTGGGCAAGTCTATTTTGAAGAAGTGGAGTTAGAAGAAGTTTAAATTTAAAAAATTTGCCTCTCAAAAGAAATTTCAATTGTTGTACTGTTGATATTTGGCTCTGTTGACTAATGAGTTTGCCGACCACTGCCCTAGCTGGTTTGGCTTGGTGGATAGAGCATCGGCCTGCAGACTGAAGGGCCCTGGGTTTGATTCTGGTCAAGGGCACATGCCCCAGTTTCGGGCTGGATCCTCAGTGGGGGGTGTGGGGAGGCAGCCAATCAATGATTCTCTCTCATCATTGATGTTTCTCTCTCTCTCTCTCTCCTTCCCTCTCTGAAATCGATAAAAATATATTTTTAAAAAATCTTTAGAAATTTTGCAAATTTCTAAATAATGTCCATATTTTTTACTTAATTATGTTTACTTTTGTTACATCTGCTTCCCCTACCTACAATATAAGCTCCTGAGGGCAAGACATTTCTGTCTATTTTGTTCTCTGCTCTATCTCTAGCATTTAGAACACTGCCTGGCACTAATCAATGCTCAATAAATATGTATTAAGTGAACGAATGTAGATAAAATGATGGGTGTAAGCACTGAGTGGAATACTTCTGACTGCATCCTGAGAAAGGCATTTTGGGAAAGACATTGGAAGTATCAAATGTTACAACCAGAGAAAGATGGGACATTTCTGAATTCCCAGGAATATAGCAAGATCATGTTTGGTCTACTCATGTACGTGTTGCCTCATTCTGAAGAGACCCCTGTTCTCGACTCATCCTAAAATGGTGTCTTTTTGTCTCTTGGCATCACACTGTCAGGTGAGGCATCTGTGGTGAGTGAGAAGCTGTCGTTGGTAATGGCCTCAGCAAGGCCTGGACATCAACAGCTGCTCGATATTGCCAGTAGTAAATGTGTTGGTGCTGCCCAAAGCAATGTCCTGGGACACGTCTTCTAATAGCCTATGAAATGGCAATTGCACTGGCCAAGTTGCATCTTCTTAAAACAAAATCTCAACAAAAATTGGGTATCACTAAACAGACTTAAAACTTTTGCTTTGTTTTGATTGGGTACATGATCATGATGATGATGGTAATGGTGATGGTGATGACGATGATGATGATGATGATGATGATGATGAAAATATCTGAGAATTATTATGTGCTTGCTTGATTATTTTTCAATTCTTTTTATTTTTTAAAAAATATTTTTATTGATTTCATAGAGGAAGGGAGAGGGAGAGAGAGATAGAACATCAATGATGAGAGAGAATAATGGATCAGCTGCTTCCTGCATGCCCCATACTGGGGATCGAGCCTGCAACCTGGGCATGTGCCCTTGACTGGAATCGAACCTGGGATGCTTCAGTCCACAGGCTGACACTCTATCCACTGAGCCAAACAAGATAGGGCTCAATCCTTTTTATACCATATGAATTTTATGGTCAACTTGTCACCTTCTGAAAAAGACCTGTTGGAATTTTTATTGAAATTTTATTGAATTTGTTGATTCATTTAACAATGATTGTTATTTTTGTAATGTTGAGACCTTCCCCCAAGCACCTTCTGAATTTATTTAAATATCATCTTATAATCTTCTGTAAAGTTTTATAGTTTTCCTTGTAAAGGTCTTGAACACTTTTGGATATACTTAACCTCAGGTACTTTATCATGAGAGTTTTCTTTTTCAATTACATATTTGATAGTTTGTCACTGGTATATAGGTTTTTAACTGCATTTGCTATATTGATCTTGTAATCTAGTAACCTTACTGCACTTTCTTATAGTGTATCAATTCTTTCAGATTTTTTATATAGACAATGATATTATACACCAGTAGCCCTGCGCATGAACCCGTGCACCAGTAGCTCTCTGCGGGGCCTGGCTGCTCTGCGCCCACTGCCTGGAGGCTCTCTGCAGCCCAGAGGCCCATCCGTGGCCGGGCACAGAATGCTTGCCTCATCGCCGTGGCAATGAAGCAAGCATTCCGCCCCCCCCCCCCCCCCCCCGGGACTGGGGGACTCCGGTGGGGCTGAGAGGACTGGGTGCCGCCATCTTGTGGCTATGGGCGCCACCATAGTTGTGATGAAGTGACAGTTAATTTGCATATTACCATTTTATTAGATAGGATATGCATAATGTAATTTTATTTCTGCTTCTCAAATCCTCTTACTTCATCTTTTTTATTCTATTACACTTTCTAAGACATCCAGAACAATGTTGAATAAGAATGGTAATGGAGGTCATTGTGCCTTTATACTGTTTATCAAGGTAAAGACATTCCCTTCAATTTCCAGTTTATATGACTTTGGTCATGAATAAGAGTTGGGTTGAATTGGAAAATATAGAAACTGCCTAAATATTCCATAATTATAAATTAAATAATGGTAAACTAAATTATAATGCATACATTAGGTAGATAATGAGAAAATTTAGTAAAAAAAAACCTTAAAATAAAAGTATATATTAGATATATGCTATTCACATGAACATATGCCAAAGCAAAAATGAATACACAAAAATAGTTGTAGTAGGTTGATTTCACCTTCTCCCTCCCTCAACCTTTCTATAACGATATGGCATTATTTTGATTATAAAATAGTTTCTTTAAAACTCTTCACTATATCAATCTTGGTACCAATTCCAAATATGAGGTCAGAGATAGCATCTACATAAATGTGTCCCTGCCATTGAGTACTTCTCACAGGCAGACGCCCATTTCAGGGCAGTAGCTGGTAACAAACTCCTTCGTCACTTTGAGTCCTGGCGTGTGCTCTCTGCCGCAGTGTTGAGTTCGGAGAAGTGACATTTATGTGCTCCTGGGAGTCCTGGCTCAGATGCCCTGCCTTTGTCACTTGTTTTCCTCTCACACACAGTTAAGACTTGGGCATTGAGGATTGCCAATTAGAAATTGCAAAGTGCTTTTCCATTCTACATTGTGGCTTTTTGAGTTTTTTTATTTTTATTTATTTATAAAAAATACACACACAATAATTTGCAAAGCATGGGCCATCCATAAATTAGCCAGGGACATTTGTTTTAAAGTTTTTGGCTTTTGCCAAATAAAAGACAAGTTTACATTCCTAAGAAATGAATGAATGCCTACGCATTTGCTGATCATAGCGATTTCTTACAAGGGCGAAGAGGGGTCTTCCTCACCGTGGCTGGGGCTCGAACCTGGTGTTCAGGAAAGCGGTGCACAGGCAGCGCCAGGGTCGGCAGCATAGATGTGTCCTTGGGTCGGTTTCCCTTTTGTTTCCCAATTTTATAGCTTCCTTCTTCCTAGTTTAATCAAGTTTCTCTGCAGACTCAATGGTGCCCCCTCCCTGTTAAATGTCCCACACCACCAGCCTTCTGTCCCTGAATTAAACAACAGGACAGCGGGGACAGTAAAAACCGATGAAGGAGAAACCTCTCGAACATTTCTGGATTTTTGGCTCTCCGTGGCCTGGTCGGAGTTCTTGTTTTTAAGGTACATCTTGGGTTGATTCGGTCAGACCCTAATCCTGAAACACAGTGATCGCCATCAACACTTTTCTGTTTCCATTTACTCTGCGAGGCCGAAAGATGTGGCTGGCTTATGAGTTTATTCTGCCATGTATCACCGCAGGCGGGTCAGCGGGCCGGCGGATGGATGGGCAGCGCTCACCTCCCCATTTATTACTCTTGTCAACTCAGAAGGGATTTTTTTTTTAACCTGGTGAAAGGCCCATCAGCAATGAATCAGTGAAGTGAAGACGACAGTTGATTTGTGAATTTAGATTCTATAAAGTGACTCCGCTTTGGTGGGCTGTGTAGATAAAGCAACTGTCATGATACGGTGGCAAGTGCAATTCCACGAAACTGAATTTATTGCGCATTTGAGGAAATCATCCCATTTTAAAATGCCATAAATTCTAAACTGTATATTACTTAGTCCCATGAATTTTGATTTATATTTTGAATATTGTTAATGGGATGCTAAATAGCCTAGGTTGGGAGTTATGAGTTTATGCATTTCTTCTCGCGGGCTATTGTGACTTGGCACAGGATATATTGGCCATTCTCGGGATTTTATTTGTGGGGGCATGAGGGCGGGAGGCAGCCCATGGGGAATGGCATGGAGGCTGCAAGAAAGGCTCAACCTCTCCTCCTCTCGGGGCCTCACAAGGCTGCACGGAGCTCAGGGAAGGGCTTGCTGCACCAGCTCACACAGGGTTGAGATTGCCCTGGAAGGGAGCACAGAATCCCCACTCCCAAGGGGGCTCCACCCCCAGGAGCCACCCTCAGAGTGCCCTACACTTCCTGTAACCCTCATGGATGCAGTAGGGAACAATTTCAGTGATGACTTATTTGCAAGCTGTCCCCACCCAAGGGCCCCAGCTCCTGGCCCACAGCTGGGGCTCCCCAGGGCCCGGCAAGCAGGAGGCCCACTAGCAGTGAAGAAGACAAAACATCTCTGTTTCCCAGAATGCTTCAGGCCATCGCCTTTTCTGGTTAATTCAGTGTTCTTTTTACCTGATAGTGTCAAAAAAAAAGCTTTCACACTTCAACCCTGGCTGTTAAAGCAAGTAAGAAAAGGTGCGCTTTGGCCGGCCGGAGTGGCTCAGGGGTTGGCGTTTCATCCCATGCACCGAAAGGTTGCTGGTTTGATTCCAGGTCAGGGCACATGTCCAGGTTGCATGTTAGATCCCCAGTTGGGGCACATATGGAAGGCAACCAATAAATGTTTTTCTCTCTCATCGATGTTTCTCTCTCCCCCTCCCCGCCCCCGCTGTCTCTCTCTTTCGATCACAAAAGACCTGTATTTGAAAATGGACAGCTCTGCAGAGTCCCTGCTGGGCAGCGGCCTCCAACAGCATTGCTCGCCAGGGGTAGAGAGACAGCAGGGTTGGAAGTTGGAGTGCAAAGCAGGCAACTTCCCCGTTTCTCTGTGAGACCTCCCCTGGCACCTGGCCCGGTGCAGAGCGGGTCCAGAAACCGCCAGATGACTTGGTCAGGATGTTTCTAACCCTCCAGGGAGCGGCTGGTCTTGCATGAAGAGAAACTTCCCGTCAGTTGAGGAATTCAGCCGAGCAGGTTGAATAGCAGATGCGTTCCTGGTGGGGCCATGGAGGTCCCAACTCCCTCTGCGTACTTTAATCACAGCGGCATTTGGGGCATTGATGGAGTTTGCATGATACCCGCTAGGAAGGTTTTAAGGTCTCTGTGTCCAGTGAAACCTTATAACTTTCAGGACCTGAGCCCTCTCAGGCCCCAAAGTCTCCAAGTAAATGTGCTGTCCTCTGTATTTTTATTGTGGTTTCGCTTCCCCTGGGGCATATAGAGTCAGAGAAACGCACATAGGCTGTAAAACAAGGATGGGGATTCTCTGACACCGTCTCTGACCACCACACCCGCCAGGCTTCAGTGCACGAAGAATGTGCTGCATCTGTGACTGCACTGCCTGCGACCTTAGCTGGACAAGCACCTCCCTGTGGTCTCCCCAGGTGGCCTGGGCTGTGTTTGAAAGTGAGTGAAGAATGGGGAGGAAGGGAGGAACGGAGAGACAGGGAGAGGCACTCACACCCAGAGACCGAGAAAGACAGAGGGACAGAGAAACAGGAGAGAGAGGAGGCAGAAGCTGCATCCTTTTTCTGACCCAGCATCAGAAGTCCCAGAGAGCCGCTCAGACACATCCCATTCATGAAGTCGGGCCCACATTCCAGGGGGGGATTTAGGCTCCGTTGGAAGGGGGAGTGTCAAAGACCATGCGGACCTATGTTGAAACCACCACATCAGGTCTTCGTGGGGAGCAACCTCGCTCCTGTTGGGGGTGAGCTCTGCTTCCGGGGGGTGCCCAAGACTGTGCAGAAGCCAAGGAGCCTCCTGTGGAAGCAGCCCAGAGCAGTGGGGTTTGGCAGACCACTTTCCCTCAACGGCAGGCGCCCATCGCATCTCCTGTAGCGCCATTCTCCTGTGATCGGGGCCTGGAGAGAAAAGTTCACAAGTGAGTTGAGGCCTCCTTGGGCATTTCAAATGCCATCAAGTCCTTTCAGGAGCATTGTTGTAGAGGGAAAATGAGGTACCTGTGCTGCTCTACCAGCTTGCAAGGTCTCTGCCTCCTTTGTTTTTGTTCTTGGCAGGCTCTATTCATCCTTTAAGGCCCACACTTCCAACCCATCTCTTCTCTTAAATAGTCCCGGATCACTCAGGTTGAGTTGATTCCTCCTGCCCCTCTGTTTTTCACCAGCCCATCATTATTATGGCCACCGGGGCACCAGAGAATCTGTCTTCTTATCATCTAGGTGGTGGGTTCCCCCAGCGTGGTAACCCTGCCACAAACATAGCATCTGAAAGGTACTGGGTGTTCATGGTCCATAAATGCTGGCTCGTAGGAGCTTGGGAAAATGGGCCCTGGTTTTAGGCTAGCAAATGCAACAATAGGATGTGTGTAAGCTTAATATCATGAGATCCTATAAAAGAAGGGTTTTGTGTTAAATAAGTTTGAAAAAATCTACTTATTCTCATTTTCCTCTTGGAAGCTCATAGTGCGTATCAACACTCAAATGGTGTTGAGTGTGTAGAGCTTAAAAAATTTTAATTCTGGCCACACCCTCGTGCAAATCATGAAACACATGGGCCTCATTTTCTTTGAGCATAAAACGGAAGTGATATGAATTTCTGCCTCATAGAGATATTAATGCTGAGATAATTAATGAACGGAAGTCATGAAATGCATGTAGAGATATTAGGAAGTCAATAACAGTTGGGTAATATGGTTATCACGAAAGGCTCTGAGAAGTCCTGCAACAAATCATCACAGTAATTTTTAAACTTATTTGATAGTTGAATCGTTTTGTTTACCTCACACTCATTTGCACCCACATTTTGGGAAATATGGCTGGAGAAGATTTGATGGTATTGGCCATTTGCCTCTGCAAATTAGGTGATGTTTTAGAGCTAGAAAAATGCGAAGCTAGCATAACTCCTGGGGGTTGTTCAGGGATGAAGCTAGAATGAGTGGTCCATGAAAGAGTAGTGGACACATTTTTCTCGTTAGAATCTCTTTAACTGATGGCTGCTGTCCTTTGGGGGAATCCCTAAGTTTGATGCAACTATTCCTGATGTATTGGACTACATGTTCTCAGTGGCCATCAATGTGAAGGAGGGAATACAAGTCTGTGGGTGGTGATCTTGCCGAGCCTAGCTGATGCCTTCTTGCCAATGCTGGGCACTGGCTTCTGCTGTCCTTGCCTATGTACCCGGGAAGAGAGAGTGAGAAATCTCTGTCTTGGTAGGGAGTTATGGCTCCTTGTTACAGAAAGGTTGGCATTCACTGCTTGCCAGGCTGCTTATGAGTTTGTTAGCTCCTCATGAAGACGTAAGGCTGTTAGGGAATTCCTGAACCCCAGGGTAGGTCGGGGCCCAAGGTGGCTGCTTAAATAACTGTGGATATCCGAGTCTGGAGTTGAGTCAAATAAAGTGGTTTTAACATTTTTTCCATTTTCTGGTAATATGTCATTTTGATCTTTCTTCAGAAAGTACCTGGGTCCCCATTCCCAGGCCAGGTAAGCTTAGGTAAGGCCAACTCTACCTCCGGCTACACAAGTGGGCACATGATCCATGCCTGGCCAATCAAAACATGCCATTCTACTTCAGAAATGAGCACATGACCTAAGCTGGGCCAATGAGGGCCCTGGGTGGAACTATTGGAGGAAAGCCTGATTGGCTCTACCCAATGGGGCCAGGGCAAGGGCTGTGTTTGTCCAGGGAAACTCTGACACCAAACTTGTTGACACATGCCCTTTGATAAAAAGTAGGGGCCTGGCCACTGTGGCTCAGTGGTTGAGCACCCATCTATGAACCAGGAGGTCACAGTTCGATTCCCGATCAGGGCACATGCCAGGTTGTGGGCTTGATCCCCAGTGGTGGGAGGTGGTGCAGGAGGCAGCTGATCAATGATTCTGTCTCATCATTGATCTCTCTCTCTCTCTCCCTCTCCCTTCCTCTCTGAAATCAATACAAATATATTTTTTAAAGTGGGGAAAGGGAAAATTTGCAGTTACATATATTACAGTTCCTCTCAGGAGTAAGAATTAATGCCACAATGACTGTGTTTTTATTGAGTACTTACTATGTGCTATGCTCCTGTGTCCTCGGTCTAACACACATCACTTCCGATTTGAATCTCGGGACGTCAGGATGCATCTTTCAATGAAAGTCTTCTTACAATTGCTTCCAGCCACACAGTGGTCACGACCCTGTTGTCATTGCCTCAACCGACGTGTTCCACTCCCATTTTTTAGGAAAGCCAAGGGTGACATATGGTGAAAATCTGTCCAAAAATATCTTCCCCAAACTTTTCCAACACAAATTGCAACCGATCAGAAAGCTTCGGGCTATCATTTCATCACCAGTGTTGCTTTCTTTCAATCTTGCCAGCGATGGCATCACAGCTCCTATGAAACAGAGGATTCCCTTGTTTAATGTTGGGGTCAGTACTATTTTGCAATTAAGGAAACCAGTGCTTGGGGGAGATAGCTAACCAGCCAGATCCACCACCACGTTCCAGCCGCTGAACAGAGAGCTTCAAGCACTTGACACTGGGTCAAATAAGATCAGTTTAAAACTCGAATCATAAACAGACGTCAGTGTTTTGAGTGGAGATTTCTCGTGGGCGGTCAGAGGCAGAGGTCGTCTTTTCTTACGCCTTTATTGAAAAAGAAATGTTTTTCTTCTGTCCTGCCCTAAATCCAAACCTTCCCTGGTGTTGCCGCGTTGAGTTAAAGCCATCGCTGCAGTAGCATCATGAAAACGTTACTTGTAATCTCTGGGATTAGATGAAAGCTGAATTCCCCGTCTGTTTCTCTCCCAGAAAATTGATACCAGGGACTTGCTGGGCTGAAAGCGACCAGCGGGCTTCAGGCAACCAAGGACCCGGTTGCAACGGTGTGGCAACAATTAGAACACGATTTCCTTTGGGAAGATGTCCCTCAGCTTCTCTCCGCCAGACGTCCAAGTCGTTTGGACAATTTTTCCGCACGATCGGCAACCCCACCCTCTCCCCCCCAACCCGCCCCCAAAACCTCTACCACTTTTTATAAATTAGAACCATCCAATTTGGCTTCAGAGTTTGCTTTGGGGGAGGGGGAAGTTTACATTCTGGAATAAATCGTTCTGTGCAAAGAAGGGTCTTCGTGCAGACACGGCTCACTGATGGAGCGGAGGCAAATGGGGGCACGGCCAGGCTTTCCTTGGGAGGCGGCTTTGAAAACTGGCTTTCATGTGAATATCAGACGCTTTATTGCCTTGACTCAAGTGACCTCATCTACCAGAATGAAGTCATCCAGCCCGCCAGGGAAGACAAACCTTCCTCCCAGAGAATCAATCAGGCCCATCAAGGGCCCTGCTTACCCCTTATCTGCCGTCAGTGGGGGCGGGGGGTGTGCAGTTATAGAGCTGTCAGGCCCCAGGGAGCCCCCCACAACCCCCTTCTGCCCGGCCCACTAAATCACAGGGGACCCTGAAGGCTCCCCAGGCACGGACCTGCTACCGGGTCAGCACAGCTTGACATCTTTTCTGACTTGGGGGACGGCTTTGAATGGAGGCATTTCTGGAGAACAAAACCACGGCTTTCCAGCGAACTTTGGGCTTTCTTCTTGTTATTAAACCATTAACTACTGCCAGATAGGAATGCCAGGCGCATCACCGCTAGCACAGCCCATAAACAGTCCAATTAGGAAACCAATTAAAGCGAGAAAGAGGCCTCCTGGATCCCCGGGAGTCCAGGCAGGGCTGCCTCTTCCTTGTCAACCCGTGAAAGGTTTTTATTGCTTCGGCTGAAGAGGGAAGGTGCTGCCTGGGGCTGAGCTGTAGTCAAGGGGGTGGAGGGTGGGGGGAGAGGGGGGAGCCCTGGCCAGCTCAGAGATGCTTTTTTGTTTGTTTGCTTTTATTTTTGTTCTGAAGATGCTTGGTAAGACCATCAGGTGCGTGTTGGAGGAGGAGGCCATTTTGCTTGGCTGATTGAGAGCAAGACAGAAATGACAAAGGTGAGACGCTGTCCCGTGAAGTTTATTCTCTTACTAGAGGCCTGGTGCATGAAATTCGTGCACGGTGTGTGTGTGTGTGTGTGTGTGTGTGTGTGTGTGTGTGTGCCTCAGCCCAGCCTGCAACCTCTCCAATCTGGGACCCCTCGAGGGATGTCCAATTGCCCGTTTAGGCCCGATCCCTGTGGGATCATAGTAATTATCCCATAGTAACAACCCTCCAGGAGTTAATACTTGGCATCATAGTAATTATCAGATCCCACAGACAAATGCCCAGTGGGATCGGGCCTAAACGGGCAGTAAGACATCCATCTCACAATCCAGGACTGCTTGTCTGCCTGCTTGCCTGCCTGATTGCCCCTAACTGCCCATCCCTGCAGGCCTGTTCCCTCCCAACTGCCCTCCCCTGCCGGCCATCTTGTCATGGCCATCTTGTGTCCACATGGGGGCAGCCATCTTTGACCACATGGGGGCAGCCATCTTGTGTTGGAGTGATGGTCAATTTGCATATTACTCTTTTATTAGATAGGATTGTCACAGAAGCTCCTGTGAACATGGACGTGGACAGAAAGTCGGTTTTTCCCTAGAAAAGGGGCCACCTGCTGTGCATTCCTGGAGGTCTCTCACGTATGTTCGATGGTGATGGCGATGGCGATGGCGGGAACTTCCCCAAGGCATCCCTCTGAGTGGCTGGAGGATCCTCAGGCCACCAAGGAGGAAGCTGACCTGGCCAAGGCCCCACACCTTCATTCATCTGCCCAAGAGACACTTGGTGGTGGCCGACTCTGCAGTAGACACTGCTGGGCCCTGCAGACCTGAGGGGTGAATAGGACAGGGTCCTTCCCCCCTCCCAAACCCCCCAACACGCAGCTCAGGGACACACTCGGGCATTTCTCCTGGGCTCCACAGCACCTCAGACAGGCCTCTAGTTTTAACCTCTAGCCTTAGACCCAACCCCAGTGCCATGGCACACAGTTGGAGCTCAAACAGGGGGATGATAGATGTGTCCAGACTCAGGCCCCTGCCCGTCCCACCTGACCTACAGCATTTCAAGAGTCCTTGAAGGAATGGGAGAGCTACTGATTCCTTTTCCTGAGATGGAAGCGTGCTTATGCATGCAGGCATGTGTGTGCATGCATGTGTGTGCACATGTGTGCATGTGTCTGTGGGAGATAGAATTAAGGAATTGAGCGTTCCCTGTCCCCTAAGGGGATCAGGGCCTCTATAAGTATCGAGGCCCCTCAGAACTCCACTAGTAAAGCTGACCTCGTTCCTTGCTGCTCTTGTGGTCCTTGACCCCTGGCCCATGTTACTTAAATTTTAAACTAGATGGTGGCCTCCGGACTAGGATTTGAGTCGTCTGTAACTTTCGCCGTCGTTGGGTTTCATCAGTGAAGTCACTTGGGCAAGTTGCTTCATCTTCTGTAGCCTCCACTCTCTCCTCTGGAAACCACACATGACAATATAGTACCTGAGCCAGGTAGCTGGAGGCCGGGATGAGTTCATGGACGCACAATGCTTAGGACAGGGCCCAGCAGGGGGAGTGTGACGTTTTTGTTCGGTGGCGCTTGCTCGTGCTGTTTGCTTTCTCCTGGCTAGGCGAGACCTCAGGCGTGCAAGGCTGCCCCTTTCTGGGATGCTGATAGCAACACCAGCTGGAAGCAGCTCCAAGTGCTCCCGGCATCCATGCGCAGATCCCCTGGAAGGTGGGTTGCCATGATTGGGCATCTGGTATGTAGCGAGGGCTGTACTTTGTGCTTTCACCTGCCCTGTCTCATTTAACAAACTGGCTGGCGTGCCTTATATTTCCGGAGGCTGGGAGCCCACTACATTGTAAGACAGTTGGTTGCTACTCAGAAGGGTCAAGCAGATGAACTAATGATGCTTGAATCTCAGCTCTACAGCTGTATGACCTTGGATCAGTTACTTAAACACTCTCTGCCTCACTTTCTCCGTCCATACAATGGGGATAACAGTAGTCCCCACTTTATCTGAATGTCGGCTGTGTATAAGCCTTATGTAAGACTGTGATAAATAAATCCCACTCTTATGATAACTCAACGTGAGAAAGTTCTTTCTGCTACTGTCTGAAACCCACATTTGCCCCTCACTGGAGTCACGCAAGGATCCCTGAGTTTGGAACGTCCTGGGTTTTGTCAACTAGGCCTTTTCCTAGCCACGCTGTCTTAGGAAGTGACTTCTGCTGTCTGAGCCTTTCCTTCCTCGTCATAACATGCGTTCTCCACAGTTCAGCTAAGCATCCAGAAGCTCATCTCAAATTCAGGGGCAACAGACTCCCCCTGGCCAGGCTCATGCTGACCAACCCCATAACTCACGCTAACTGGGACCTTTATGTCAGGCAGAATCCCAACCTGTCACTCCCCAAAGATCCGGGATGCTGCCAGGAAGCCTGGAAACTCTGGGATGATCCGGAACAGCCAGGATGATCTTCCCGAAGCTCAGATTTGAAGACGGCCGTCTGCAGTGAAATCACAGGTCATGAGCTTCCCTTTCTCCTGCCTCACTCCCCTTCCCTCCCTTCTCTCCAGCCCACGCTGAGCGATCGATACACACTGGCTTCGTTTGCCATGTGCTGTCCACCGCAGTGCTTCTCAAATGGGGGTGATTTTGCACATACACACACATCCCAGGAATATTTCCTGTGGCCTGGATGGGCTGGGCCTTCTCCTCCTCTGGACCAACCCCATTTCTGCCTCCTCCTTTCAGTGTTTCCCAGGTTCCAAGCTGACCCCCCTCCTTTGCTCGACCAATTCTTTTGTTAGATACGCTCCTACCATCGGCATCAAACCCAGTTTTTTCTATCCCTTACCCCAACCCTGATGAGAACTGCCTTTCAAGGAGGCATTTTTACAAATTTCATTTACCTAAGACTGTCCCACTCTTCCTATTATTTAATTAATATTTTCTTTCAACTTAACTCATATTTTTACCTAAATTAATTTATTTACGACAAGACTACATTAGGCTCGGGTAGATAAATAGATGGACAGATGTCAATCATTGGTTTCTTTGGGGTTTTCTAGGAAACCATCTTAATATTTTAAAAAAATAATCAAGCATTTATGCTGCCTTTTCTCTCTGACCTGTATCTTAGGGAATCCATACAGTTGATGGAGGAAAGTTTTTCTTTGCGGAAGTTTTCTAGCTAAGAAATGAAGAAGGGAAGTTGGAAGTGGGACGTCACTATTGTGCAGGCCCTAATGAATCCATGGATGTAGGCAATGAACGTCAACGCTCAGTGAAGTCATGGAAAGAGAAACAGACATTGCACACCTCCCACTGGAAGAAGACAACACTATCAATGAAATAACCTCGCAGACACGGATTGAACTTGAACCTGATCAAACCTCTAGACCTAACCACCAATGAACAGGGCATGCAAGACACAGAGGAGCATGTTCAATGACCCGCAGGATGCAATCAGCAAATCTAGACTGTGAAAGACTCTACAAAGCACATGACCTGGCTTCCTTAACACAACCACTCCCCTCCCCACCCCCCCGCCCCCACAAATTGCAAGTTAGAAAAAAAGAGAGATGGAAGGAAAACATAAAGATTAAAAGACATTGAACAACATAGAAAAGTATAAGGTGTGGGCCTCCTTTGGATCCCAATTCAAACAAATGGGATAAATGTGAACGCTTGTCCGGATATGTGATATTGACTATGTTAATTTTTCAGATGCGACGACGATGCTATGCTTGTGTTGTTTAAAGTTCTTGTGTTTCAGAGAAACACACAAATATTTCAGATGACATGATGTGCTTTGAAGTAACTGGGCATGAGGAGGCAGTGGGCAGCGGGTAGAGAGGATTGCAGCCATGGCCAAGTGCAGGTGGGTGTTGAAGCTGAGAACAGACCCAGTCTGTAGTCTCTATACTTTTAAATGTGCTTGAAAATGTCTATAAAAAGAGATTTTAAAAACACCAACATCAGGGTGATATCATGGAATGCTGAGCATGGTTAGTGACAGGGAGAGTGATCAGGGAAGCCTGGCTGAGGAAGTGGCATTCCACGGTGAAGGACCAGGAGCCGGCCGCCTGAGGATACAGGCAAGGAGGATTGCAGGCAAGTTCAACGTCCCCAAGATTACCCAGCGCCATCTAAGCACTAACCCTGCCAAGCCTTGTCAAACACCACGTACCCGTTTTCTCAGTTACATGATCAGCCACGAGGAGATGTCTAATTAGCAACTGAAAACACACTGCTTTGAAAACGATGCTCCTTTTCCATAGGGTTCCTTCCCTCCAAATGGAGACGCGCGTGCAAACCTTACGCTTCGGATTAAAATTTCAAGTGTTTTTAAATTTTTGATTAAAATTCTTTTAATTAAAAATATTTAATTGCCTCATTGTCTCCATCGCCCACCGCCTGATTTCACCACTGGGATCTATCCGTGCACCTGCTGGAGTCGCACAAGCTGCCAGTTCCAACAGCCACATGTCACTGAAGAAAAGGCAAATGCAGTTTTTTTATGTTTGTGAAATACTGCACCAAGGCACGGAGTGTAAAATAGCCCAGCGCGGTCCCAGCTGAATAGTAAGAGGGTGATTTATTCCCAAGGCTCTGTTTCCATTTTTTGCTGTTTATGATAGCATATCAAAGGAGCTTTTTGATTGAATTACCACCTTGTATTCAGGCTGGGGCCGTGCATTATTACATATGTAAGTATAAATGTGGATGCAAATGAGTTTTCCTAATGAAATGAGAGGCAGTTTATTTTTCCTTGCATAATGGGTGGTTCCCAGGACCAGATTTATTTTCTCAAAGTGAGTACATACTTATTTTTCAATTTGTCATCCATTCTTAGCATGAGCACCCCAGTAATTCAAATCGCAGATCTTTAAGCTTTCACATGCTAATGTGGATTTTTTCCCCCCCATTTTTAAACTGAAATCAATTTCCGTGTGATTTATCATCAGAGAATTACCTTCTATAAAATGCTTAAGTGAATGAAATAATAACGTTAGGCCTATCGGTTAGGAGAGAGCCATTTTCGGCGTCTCAGTTCTAAAATCAACGGTGAGATCCCAGGTTACACTTTCATTGTATTCATGACACTGTGCGCTTTAGTCATTACTGAGTTTTGGAATGTCTGGAAGCTCCAAAAGAGCTGAGTTACTTCGAAATGTTGCTGAATTTTATGTCAGGCAATATGAGCGGCTTTGCTTGGCGCTGGTTGCTAGTCTGTTCTCCCCTTACCTGAGCCGGCTGTCCAAGGCTGGCCTTTCTCTCACTCTTCACACCTTGGGATCTTCTGCGGAGCCTTGGGCCGTCTTTGCGTATGAATTGAGCAGCAGTTTCCTTGCCTTGAACGTGGATTGAGGATTTGCTTAGTAAATACTTGCCCAGGGATTGCAGAAGCAGAACCAGACTGAAAAAAGGAGAGTGGAGGTGAAGGTGGGTGAGCCTCGAGGACAGAGTTTGCCCACCAAGCCTTCCACATGAAGTGTTTGTTGATTGGACATGAATCGGGCTGGGCCCTTTGAGAGCATGGTGTGAGTTCAGGGACAATGGCAGCTTTCTTCCCACAGATTAGATACCTCCTAAGAGTAACTGTAATCCTGTCCGTCTATTTATATTTACATATAAAGGATATAACATAATAAAGATATGTATTGAACTAATACATAACCCATAGGATATATCATCCTCATCAATCATACTCAAACATTATTGAGCGCTGACTGTGTCCAGGCATGATGCTAAGTATCTACCATACATCATCTCATTTCATCTCCACCACAACCCTGGATGGTGAGAACCCCTATAATTCCTATTATACAAATTCAAAAACCAGAGGCCCAGAGAGGTAAAGCCGTTTGGCCAGGGCCACCCAGCTAATAAGTGGAGGGAGCCCCGATTTGAAAACCAATGTGCCCTCAGAGCATTCTTCCCCTCCCAAGCATTCTACTTCAGCAAGCTTTCTCCCGGAGGAATGCGTCTTCGCCCAGCATCTGTTGAAGTCCCCATAACCTCCCCTCCCGCAGGAGGAAAAAGAGATCGTGTAGCCAGGGGGGGGGTGAGAGGTCAAACTTTTAAAAGCCAGACCGATCTGGGTGAGTTCCAACTCCGGAGCTAGCACTGAAGCTGCATGGTTTTGCATCAGTTGCTTAAAAAAAACCCACAACGACCTCTGTCTGCCTCAGTTTCCCCCTCTGCAATACGGAGATGCTATAACGCTAACATTGTTATTGTGGAGAATTCATGAAGCAATGCAATGTCCAGCCGGTCAGAACCTGTGGGCCCCAGCTACCCTTGCACTCAAACCGTACACTGGCTGGACTCAGGTGGGAGCGGCCTCTGGGAGCTATTTGAATGGGGGCTCACCATTTGCATTCCTAATTACCCTGCAACCACCTGCCCGCCAGCCTGGAGGACTTGCCTGGTGATTGATGTGATACCACTTAGAAATCTCTTTGAGGTCTTCCGAAGAAAGGTTTTCTGTGCGATCCAGCTGCTGGTGCTCCAGAGTAGAGGAATCTGAAAACATCCCTGCGCCCCTGATACGCTCAGAGGGAGTTGAAAGGGGGATTATCTTTTAAGACCTGAAAATGTTGATGTTTGCAAATATTTCCTAGCTGCCTCTCCTCACACTGCAAATTGACTGCGGAGATAATGGGCAACGGATGACATCATTCCAAACAGCAGCCTTTTAAGTGCAAGAGCTAGAGGAACCACTTAGAGTCATTAGGAAATCCTTAAACAAGTGTTTGCAAAGTGTTGGCTAACCCTGCATGTTTGCCTTTTTTAAAAAAAAACCCCCGGCATCCAACTCTGAAAACCTGACCTTGAGCCATTATCTACCCAAGGGCGCTTGGTTGCATGGGGTGTTGTCAGCACTGACACCAAGGGGGTGGCTGTTGGGAGGAAGTGCTCTCAGACCAATTGTGCAAAGCGGGGCGGGGGCTCGCTGCTCCAGCATCAAGTGCCCACGGTCTTCCCTCGTGCTTCCAGTTCCAAAATGGCCACCCGCCTCTTTCAAAAGTCTGATAAGATATCTTTCTGTTGAAACCGGCCTGGATCCCGCTATGCATCATGGCCACTTACTCAGAAAAAAAGCTGGCTTTATCAGGAGGGTCCTTTGGTCAAGTTAGAGAGGGGGCAGGATGATTGGAAATCCTGTCTTTTGGAGCACAGGTCTGTGCTGAGGTGGGGGGAACAGGAGGGAGCTAAGCCCAGGGCTGATGTTAAATCTTTTGTTATCTTGATCAAGATGTGGGGACTTCTAGAAACCAATTTTCTTGCTTTGAGGAACACCAAAGATTGATAGATAGATAGGTAGGTAGGAACACCAAAGATTGATAGATAGGTAGATGGCTGGATGGGTGGATGGATGGATAGATAGATGATAGAAAACTCCTTTCTGTTTATAAAAGCAATGTGTTTCCCTTGTAGCAAAGTTAGAAAATATAAAAAAGCAAAAGAAACCAGGGGGAAATGGCCATGATCCTACCACTAAGTAGAAAGCTTGACTTTTAAAAAATATATTTTTTATTGATTTCAGAGAGAAAGAGAGAGAGAGAAAGAGAGAGAGAGAGAAAGAGAGAGAGAGAGAGAAACATCAATGATGAGAGAGAATCATTGATCGGCTACCTCCTGCATGCCCCCTACTCGGGGTGGAACCTGCAACCCGGGCATATGCCCTGACTGGGAATCGAACCGTGACCTCCTGGTTTACAGATTGAAGTTCAACCACTGAGCCACACCTGCTGGACTGAATTTTTTTTTCCTATGCATTTTTACAGAGTTGAAAAATGCTAGGTAGATGATTTTGTATTCAGAAATTTTCATATCATTATTTCATAGGCATTTCCCCAAGCTTTTGCTAATGGCTTCATCCTATTTCACCACAGGGCTGTGCCTTAATGCATATAGCCATTTCCCCAGCTGTGGGCATTTGGCTTGTTTGCAATGTGTCTTTATGATACATAAACGATGGCAGGCTGAACATTTCCCCACCAACCTTTCCAGGTCTTCACCAAGTCCGGCCATGTCCTGAATGAGCAGGTTCAGGCAGCATCTCCAACCTCTCTTCTAAAATTGAAAATAAGAGCCACACGTTGTCTTGTGACATAGAACGTTCTCTTTGATAGTCACTCGGTTAAGACAAAGGGATCAAATCAATGAGCCAAAGCCAAAAGTGCCAGTCTGCCAACCCGATAGGCCACGTAGGTAGTTCTTACCTTGTTTTAGAGCCATTGCTGCCAATCTTCAGCAAGGAGCATGGGTACCATTCCCAAGGTCAACTGACAAGTCTGTTATTTAAGTAACAATAAGGCTGAGCCTTCCCATCAGCCTCTGAGTGTTCCGTGCAGACCAGCGGAGACTTCGGCCCTGCCCTGGAGAGCCCTGTGACCATCAGGGGTAGACCAGGAGGTTGTGTTCGGGGAAATTCAGGCCAAGTCTATAGATGTTTGCAGGATGCTTGATGCCCAGTGGCCTGTGTGTGTGGAGGTCCAGGGCAGCCCTGCTGATGGAGGGACTTGGACCACACTGATGGCTGAGGCCCTGGAAGGTGGTTGCCTCCCTTGTCCTTTCCCTTTCTACCCGAGTGCATTGGCAGAGCTCTTTACAGTTTGGGTCAGGGTCCTTTCCTCCCCTTGATGCCTATCATGAGTCTTTGGGAAGCTCTGGAGAGAACAATGACCTGGGCGGTACCCAGGATCTGAGCACACCTACGGAAGAGGTTCTGCCGGAAGCTCTCTCCCTCTGTCACTCTTTCTATGGTCTTCTCCCCACCTTACCCCCCTGCTCCCCACAACTCTTTGCCCCTCTCCTTTCTCTCTTGCCTGAGTATTAGGCCCTATTGCTTCCTGGCCAGAAGCAGTGTGGATGTTACTCCCTAGATGAGAGATCCAGAAACTCAATCTCGGCTTGGCTCATCACAAGGACTGCTGGAAAACAGGGGTCCCTCATCACTCATTCCTTAGGGCAAGTCTTACAATCTTCAAAGAACAGTAATGGGGTTTAATGGAGTTCAACAGAGAGCAGAACCACCTCCAGACATTATCTTTTTAGATTCAAAACTATTTAAATTCCAAGGGAAACTGCATACAAAGACTCGGGAAGCAAATCTCCAAATAGATTAGAACTCAAGAATTCAGGTTTTTCTGCTCTGTTATTTATTTATTTATTTATTTATTTATTTATTTATTTATTTTAATAGAGCTCACATTTCACACGGTCATTTCTTGACACTGTGTCCGACACTTGTGTTTATTCTCAAGCTCCCGGTAAAAGACCCTGTGCCTATGGGGTTTATAAACTCATGTATTCTCGAGTGCTTATTGAGTTGGTTGTGTGTCAGTGCTATGCCGGGTGGCAGGGATGCGAGAACAAACCAAATCCACCTCCCCCCTCCTCCTTGGGGTGTGCAGGCTCTCGTGGAAGACAGATGTGAGACAAATGATCCTACGGCATAAATTAGTACAACCCCTGGAGAGCGCTGGGAAGGGAAAGTGGCGGGGGTGGGGGGGGTGGCGATTTAGATTTGGGGTGGGGCAGGGCAGTACAAGAAGTGGTCAGAGGAGGCTTCCTTAGGAGATGGTGTTCAGTTGGTGCCTGAAGGATGGGTGCAGCCCTTAACGAGGCAAAGAACACGTGAGAAATTCCCAGGTGAGCAATAGTGTGTGCATGGACCCTCAGAAGGGGAGACTTCGGCCTACTGAAGGAGCTCTTCATCCTAAGTGGCAGGAGATGGGGTCAGAGACGGGCAGGCGCCAGATTAGGGACGTCTCGCCCGGTCCTACAAAGGCATTGAGCATGATCCTGAGGACAAAGGGAAAACATTGATTGTGCGGTTTAAAATTTTTATTTCTTTTTTTTCCCCTTTTTATTGAATTTACTGGGTGGACCTTGGTTAATAAAATGACATAGATCTGAGGTGTACAGTTCTAGAATACATCATCTGTGTATCGGATTGTGTGTTCGCCACCCAGGTGCATGATCACATTTGTAATTCAAGATCCCTTGGGCCGTGTCTTGATGGAAGAGGCGAAGGGCACTGGGGACCCCGCTTGGCCAGAGTTCGAATGAAAGAGGGTGGGGTCTCAGATGAAGGTGCTGCGGGTGTCTCCTGGAGAGACAGATAGGGGAGGGAAAGTTTTTACCGGAAGAATTGCCAAGTCTTGGGAAGACTGGATGGAGGGGAAGGCTGGTGAGGGAGAGGAAGATGATCAAGGGTGAATTCTGGCTATTTACCTTCAAGCAGCCATTTACATAAAAGGAGAGCTCACAGGCCAGCCTATGTGATGTAGAAGATAAACTCAAGTGAAAGGAACACCACAAGGAATTCCGGTGCCTATCGGAGCCCTCCGACTTGCTCGGTGTTCTGGGAGTATAAGACAGGACCCAGGGGGGGGGGTCGGTTCTTGTCCTCAAGAATGCACAATGATTTAGAGCCCAGGTGTTGCTGCAAGCCCTCCTGGTGTTAACATGACCAGTTGCATCCTGTGTCTTCACACATGGAATACATCGCATCTCTCCTTATGGGGGGCCGACCTGGATTCACCTCCAAGTTTCTATATGGTTTAATGGCTTTGGATAATGGATAGACATCGTCGGTCCACTCCCAACCCCAAATGAAGGCATGTGTCTGTATTTTATCCCAAGTTGAGCTCTGCGATTCACATTCTTCTGCTGGTGACCACGGGGTAAACAATTCCCCACGAGATGTTTCACCAAGGGTTCTCGAGTCATTTCAATGAGTTCTTTAAAAGAAACAGTGTATATATTTTTTTCAGGAAGTAAATGATGGTATTTGGGCCATTATAAATCATGATGGATTTCCATATTCTCTGCCATAAGGAACCTTTTTTCCTCTTAGAAAGGAAAATTAAGGTTGCTGTACCATGGGATCACTTTCATTATCTTTAGCATACAAATGATCTCTTAAAAAGATTTTCTCCCTCTACATATGTACAGTATCAATGGTATAATTTGCATGGCATCCCTCATATTAACACTCTGATCCATCATCACGAACAATGCCAGGGCTTTGTGTGAGGGGCTGTCGGACAAATGTTTTAGCGCGTGAGAAGAAAATGGTTAGCATTTGAATAGAGAATGGTGCGGGGAGGATTAATAGCCTACTTTGATGGATTAGAATGTAGGGAAATTGCTCAATATTAATATGAAAATGTTTGTGAATTGGTTGCATGGAGCTGTCAATGGGAAAGGATTATGTCTCCACGGCCTTATCAGTTGAGACTTCACTCTTAGCAGAGACTTTCACACAAAAGACTGATGAGGGGTGTGGAAAGGGCTTGGCTCCGGGAGTTGGGACAAAAATCCCCCCATGGAAACATGGGGGTTCCCCCATCATGCTGGGTACCCTTTCCATAATATGGTGTGTGTGTGTGTGTGTGTGTGTGTGTGTGTGTGTATGTATGCATGTATATACATACATACATATATACACACATACATATATATACACACATACACATACACATACACATACACACTAGAGGCCCGTTGTAGGAAGATTCCTGCAAGAATAGGGCTTCCTGTGGCCTTCTCTGCCACCCTGCCTGCTTCCCTCCCTTCTCCCCAGCCCTGCCTGCTTCCCACCCTGCCTGCTTCCCTCCCTTCTCCGCAGCCCTGCCTGCTTTCCCGTCACCCTGCTTGCTTCTCCACAGCTTCACTCCCTTCTGCAGCGCTTGGCTTCCTTCTACGCTGTCTTCAGTCTTCTCTCTGCGCCTGGATATGCAAATTAACCATCATCTTGGTTGGGTTAATTTGCATACTCGCTCCTGATTTGCTTGTGGGTGTGGCTTGTGGGCGTAGCAGAGGTACGTCAATTTGCATGTTTCTCTTTTATTATATAGGAGATATATATATATATATATGTGTGTGTGTATATATATATATATATATATATATATATTATTGATTTCAGAGAAGAAGGGAGAGGGAGAGAGAGAGAAACATCAATGATGAGAGAGAATCATTGGTCAGCTGCCTCCTGCAAGCCCTCCACTGGGGATCGAGCCTGCAACCTGGGCATGTGCCCTGACCGGGAATCAAACCCTGACCTCCTGGTTCATAGGTTGATGCTCAACCACTGAGCACACCATCTGGACTCAATAGGCTTCTTAAAATATATATTTTTCCTGCTTAAATTCCTTGTTTAACGCACGAGCAGACTTTGTCCCTTGGCACTGTGGGCTCTTGGGGTGGATAAGTCTTTGTTGGGAGGCTGGGCTGCGCCTTGTGGGAGGGTTAGCAGCATCTCTGGTCTTCACCCACTCGCTGCCAGAAGCGTCCCCACAGTTGCGATGACCAAAATGTCTCCAGACACTGCCACATGTCCCCCAGAGAACAAAACTCACCCCCATCCTAGTTGAGAACAGCTGGGCTAAAGGAAGGACAGGTAACCATGACTTATGCAGGACTATGACTGTTGGAATGAAAGGCATGTGTAATGTTACATTATTTTCTGAAATAAAACGTAAGGTGAGATTTGTGGTATTTGTGCACACATTTTTAAAGAGTTCTAATCCTAGCTACCATCTATTGAATGCTGGCTGTTTCCCCAAGCACCCAAGGCTCTGCTATCATTACATGGACCTCAGGGAAACTGGCTGGATTGGCTAAAATGATTCCCATTTCACAGATGAGAAACTGAGGCTCGCAGATGTCAAACCGCTTGCCCAGAATCGGTCTGCTGATGTGACAGGAAAGGGACCCCCGCCCGGTGGCTGTGACGGCAGCACTCCTCACGCGGCTGTGTGTTCCGTAAAGTGAGGCCTCATTGCAAACACCTGCCGGGTACCCCCACGGCACCCTGGGCTCGATGAACCCCTGCTTCCAGGCATAACCCCTGAAAGGAGCTCTGAGACACTGCCTCCTTCCCCAGCTGTTGGAGGGTCACCGGACGCAGAGCCCAGGGGATGGGATGGGACGGGACGGGTGCTGTCTAAGACTGAGCTCCAGGCAGCTCTCCATGACGCCTGTGCATGAAATAACAACACTAGGAATCTTCTAGAGGCCCTCGCACCCCTGCAATGCCTCCTTCCCCCCACATCCTCCACAGGTGAGATGCCCTAAAGCAGTGATGTCGCTTGATGCTGGCCTGCTACCCAGTGGCTTTGGTCTTGTGTTTCAAGTCACAAATGCCAAACCTCGCCACAACTAAGTACTCAGCCCACAAATAAACGTACAGCTGCGTCAATATGCAAGTCTGCGTAGGTTTTCGGTGGGGGGTGTCCCAGAACCTCCCCAGACCTCCCCCCACCAGGCCCCAGATTAAACACCCATTTCCACATCAATCCGTGGGCTCTCCAAGAATGTTGGCGCAGCTCAGAGGAGCACCTTCTCCCTAAAAAAGAGAAATGCCTCTTGGACCTACTGGGATCTGATTTGTGAAAACGGGCAGCTGCAGAGACCAGCGAGGGGCACCTGACAGAGCGAGTGATGTCTCCCCAGCCCGGTGATGGCACCGAGAAAGCTGACAGTTGGCAAGGCCGGCCCGTGGCGGCCCTGTCCCCTGCGTGCCCCTGGGATTGGCAGCTTCATTATTGCTGTTGTCAGTGTTTGTGGAGGGATGACCCTGCGCGCCAGCCAGGCCTTCCCCAGGTAGAGATGTTCACTGTTACCTGTTAATTCCCAGGCAAAGACGGAGTCCAGATAGGGGGCTGGTGGTGCTTAACCTGCCACTGTACTTCCCGCTGTCATCCTCCTTGTTTGTGGCTGCTGCGGAGTGTGGCCTGTGTCCTAGCTGTTTTCATTTTGGCCCAAATTTTCCCTAATTTCTTCTTGGAGTAAAAACTTCCCAGGCCTAAAGAATTGAGTAATTGAATAATTCCAAGTCCCTATCCCCTTAACCCGATCTCACTCTCTGGCAGTGACTGTCATTGCTTTCTGTTGTATCCCTGGGCACGTATTTCTTTGTTTCTAAAGAACATGTTTGTGTAGCCTGTTCGCTGTTTTTAAATCTGGGTGTGGTGGCGTTGTCGGTAAAGCTCCTACTGTCAAATGTGAGGCTCTGGCTCTTCATGCATTTCCCACCTCTGCCCCAACACACACACGTCTGGCAGCACGCACATGCCTGGCAGCACGCAGGCTCGCTTCCTGCCCCTTCCTCCCAGTAGAGCTGTGTCCCCATTTGTGTTTAGTTCAACAGTCAGCACTTACCTCGCCACCATCATGTCACGCTTGCCCACAGCTGAGCCACGGATGACACTGCTTTTCCTTCTCAGATAACTTTTTGTTTTCCCTGGCGTTGATAACAGCCTTGCTTTCTACAAACCTCTGTGCTCACCGCCAGGTTCTTGGTGGAAACTGTGAGTCCCCTCTCCGCGTTTCTCACCCTGCTGTATGGTCAGTTTGGGATTCTTCTAGGAGAGATCCTCTGTGGACCCTGGCACCGCCCTGTTCCCCTGCTCAGCCTGGACTGCCCTCCCCTCGGACTGGCTTCCTTTGTATTTCTTCACCATCGCCTCGTTCCCCTTCATCTCCTTGTATCAGGCTGGATGTCTGTTTCCTGGAGCTCTGTCCTTACCTTTGGGCGGGCATCATCCAGTAGCTTCTGACGGTGGGTGCATGAGATACACGTGGTTTGAGATTGAAGACGCCTTTTCCCCTCTCTCACCGACCAAGGTCAGGGACCCTCTCAAAACATCATAGAAATCCCATGGAGTTTTAGCTGCCTGATTGCTCCATGGGCACCAACATGTGTTTGGAGCCATTGACTTTTCCAGGCTCTCAGGAGCACAGCCTTGCAATCTAGTTCTCCCTGGCACTCAGGATTAACAGCAACCCGCATCACGGTCCAGCAAGGACTGCCGGAGCCATATCTCACCGGGGAGGCAGGTAGACACCATTGGTCCTGTGTCTGAGGACACGGGCTCACTCAGGACCACGCTGTGCAGAAAGGGGATCCCGGACAGAGGGTTCTGAGCCCTGGTGAGGGCCAGAGAGCCAGGAGCCCAGCAAAGCATGTGCTCGTGACGCCAGAGAAAAGGAGACACCGTAACACGTTCAGTTTTGATGAGTTTAGCCCGAGTTTTGCTTTAAGACATTCTTTCAATGCGCAATCAGAATATGGGGGTCTGTCTAAAATATGTTTTGTATAAGTTTTGTATTTTATGCTTCTGTAAGTTTCTGGACTCTGATGATAGGTCATATTTCCATGGTTTAGGACCTCGAGGGGTATTAATCTGGTTTGTTTCAAGTTAAGAGATTTGCTTTTAGACAGTGGTTAAAAAAATCCTCTAAGAATGTTGTGTTGACTGAACAGTTTCTCGATTGGAAAGGAAGGAAAGGGTTTCATATCCACATCACCACGGGAGGCTTGTCAAACGATCCTCTCGGTCTCTGACATTTCCTCCTGATCCTCATTCCACTTCCCCCCACCACACCAGGAGCCATGTTACTGATGGTGGCAGGTGGGGAAATAAAAATGGAAGCAACAGGATTCCACGGACCTTTGTCAGAGCTTATGAGCCATGTTTTTGGTTTGCAGGCAGAGGAAGCAGCAAGTGCAAAGGTCCTGGGGCCCTTTCGAGGCCACCATTCTCCCAGTGCTCTGCTTTCTCAGGTAGCAGCTAGCTCATTTTCAAAAGCAATCCCTGATGAGGTATTCTGGACTCGTGTGGTCTAAAGAGAGCTTGAAATGCGTGTTCTGGAGACTGTGCCTGAATCTAAAGAGGGAAGAGCAGGTAGGGGAATTTCTGACCTTGGCCGGCGGGGAATTGTGTAGTTTGCAATCATGGAGACCAGCCCACCTGGGGAAGAAACAAAGGGAAGGATTTGCAATCAGGAGGCCCAGCTGCTGACCCCTGCTACCGCCTATCATAACTGTGTGATTGGAGTCCCTCCTCACTCTAAATTGAGTGAATATAAAACATGTCATACCTTAACCTGTGTCTCAAATGGAGAGGGTGTAGCCGAGTGGCTCGTAATGAGATACAGCGTGTGAAAGACCTTTTCCTGTTAGAAACAGTAAGTGCGTGTTCGTTTTTACCGCATTAATTTCACTTCTTTACATTTTAATGCCAAGATGTAATACTCTCACATAGTCACAGAAGGTACATTTCTATAATTCATTGTTCTATACCTGCCCCAAACCAGGTTTTCTTTCCTTAGATGCAGCCTGCATAAAGTTAAATGTGTTTAAGTGCATATATCAGTGAGGGTTTGGGGCTGCAAACCTAGAGGTGAACCCCATTAGCCTAAGGAGAAAGGGGGATGTATTCAACGTTTATCAGAGTGCATAGAACTAATATTCAAAACAGTAACTCATAGGACCAGCTACTGCCCAATCAGCAGGGAGCTGGAGCAGCTTCCTGGCGGCCTCCTCTGTTCTGGGAGTTAACCCTTCAGCTTCTGGATGACGGGGAAGCTGAGCAGGTTCCCAAGGCATGGCCTCAGCCAGGTCAGGGGGTAGATGCAGTTTGGTGGGGGGTGGGGGCTAGGAGGAAAGGGGGGAAGGAGGATAGGGGTGGGCGAGGCTGGGGACAGTGGCTGTTTACTGATGGAGTGGAAATAGCTCCCGATTTTAACCACTGGCCTGGGCTGACCCACTGAGCATCGGTTCTGGCTGCGGAGAGACCAAAGGTAGCAGACGGAAGAAAGATTCAGAAACCCAGACACCGCCACGATCTTCTCTGAGACTCTGTGGAGGTCACTGAGGCTGGTCCCGGCCAAGGCCGAGGGTGGATTCCAGTGCTTTCATTGACGTGGCACTCATTCCGCGTGCAAAGGCCCGCGTGGGAACCGCAGGCTGGCCTAGACTGGGCATGCTCCCTGCCTGCGGAGGAGCGAGAAGAGGCTGGGGGAGGCCAGCGCCGCTTCCTACTTGGACACAGACAATGGGGACTGCTTCCAGGGAGCACAGGGCTCGGGGTGCTGGGTCTCCAGTGCCCAATAGAACGGACGTTGCGTGTTGAGAAAAAGACACTTTCTGCAGGGCGCTCTCTAAATCCGTTTCTCCTCCTCTCCCTCATCTAGAGAGGGACGCCATAAACAGCATCCTCCTCAAAAAGCATACGGTGATCCAGCACATGTTGCATAGTTCAAGGTCACCTTGGGTTTTTCATCTCGACTGCCATGCTTTCCTTCTCATTACAATATTTGACAAGACTCCTCTGCATGGGTACACAGCTCCAAGCACCCCGCCCGTGCTGTTCTCGCCAAGGTGTTGCACTGTCACAGTAAGTCATTGTGCTGCGAGCGGAAACCAGGGTCTGAGCAGACACACACGGAAGCAGAAATCTGGTACAATGCCGGAAGACACCGCGTGGTTTCTCCATGAAGTAACGCATATTTTAGGTTCACCTGTGAGTGGCCTAAAAGGCAGGTTTCCATCTTTATTTGTTTCTGGGTCCCCATGGCACTGGAGAGCTTTGATCGTGGCTGCTGGTTGAACTGCTCATTGAATTGGACAGCAGTGTTGGAACTGCACGGA